>VWYO01013220.1:336526-388852 GCA_013400275.1 Rhadina sibilatrix | reverse complement strand
GCTCCACACTTTTAATTGTGTATGATAGCTTGTTAACAAAGAGGGCATGAAGAAGAAGGGAAGGGAAGCAGGAAGGCAGGAAAGCAGGAAGGCAGGAAGGCAGGAAGGCAGGAAGGCAGGAAGGAAGGAAGGAAGGAAGGAAGGAAGGAAGGGATTCTCTTTCTGAGAGAATTCTGGCCAGATTTTCCATATGCTTTCTGCTTCAAAATTTGCTGAAAGAATAATAAATTGTTTCTTGATTAAAAATCTGTAGCATCTGGAAACTTGACACAATATGTTGTAAGCTAAAACCAAAACAAATTTTAAGCCTCTTGACTTCATGCAAATAAATATTATGAGCTCCAAAAGTTAATAATGATTTATGCCAGTCAATCAGCAGATGACAAGGGACTTTGCACAAAATAGGAAGATGGATTGCCTCTCCACTTTCAGCCAAGTTACATAGAAGAAAGAAAAATTTAGGTTGTTCTAATGGGTATTTTATGCTTTGGACACTTGTCAGCATATCTTGTGGCTGAAAAAGACACAAAATATGATGTATGCCAAATGAAAACTCAAATCTTAAAAAACATATCAAAGTCCATATTAGTCCATTAATTCAATTCAGCTTCATTTTCTCAGCTAAAATCTGAACAATTAATTTTATGATCTTTAGTTTTGTAAGACAGGAAATCAATGATTTAAAACTTACATAATACTGACTTCTGCCAGAAGTCTATTAAAATATAGACTCATTTTTCACATAGGGTACAAGCTAGCATTTCTTTATTTTGCTGCTTTAGGGAAATGACAATAGTCTGATGTGAGCAATGTCATCACTGCTTTCAAGCTAGTTTCAAGTATTTTTTGATCTGCTTTCAGATTTTATAGAGATACTGGACAAAAACAACATTTAAAATTTATCTTTAGACATATGTGACTGCTGAAAAGATTGGTAGATGTTGCTTCTTACTAAACAGCCTATTAAATTGCTGAATTTATTCTTCTATATATGAACCTCCTAAATTCTACTTTGGATATTCATTTGTGAATACCATTATTTGGCTACTGCAGTTCCACTAACATTAACAGGAATTCCCAAAGTTTGGAATGTAGTAATGAACTTCCTCTTCTTTTTTTACCTTACCAGAATATTTCATTGACCATTGGCCCAGAAGTACCAGATTCCAGGTTCCACTCCATTTACACACATACAGTGCAGTTAAGCCAGAAAAACAAGAACAAGAACAAGAACAAAACAAAACAAAACAAAACAAAAAACAAAACAAAAAAACTTTACTCTTAAATTTACCCCCCAGGGCAAATTGTGCTGTATCACTAAGCTTGGCGAAAGGAATTTTCAGGAATTCAGCCAGGTTACTGCCTCTTGGGAAACCCCCATGCACATTCTACATGGTGCAGGACTGGCTTGAGTGGTGGTGCTACTACAGAACATCATGCTGCAGAACTGACAGCATCAGGGTATGGCACAAATTCTTGATTAAATCAGTCTCAGATTTTCTATTCACTGGAAATCTTATATATAAAGAAGTATGGCATGAAATGCATCCAAAGAACTTCCTCAAACTTCTTAAAATCCAACCTCTATAACCAAAAAAGGAAAGTTTTTATGCCCACCATGTTAAATTTTATGTTCATTGTGTTGGTTATTCAGTAAAATGTACTTGAAAATCTAGAGAAGTGAATTTCTAAAATAAAATCTTGAAAATAAATTGAAAAGAATGCTGAAAATGTTCAGAAAGCTATTGTAGCAAGTAAAACTTTGGAGGAATATCTGACTATGTTGGTGGCATGTTAAGGTAATGGAGTGATTCCCTTTGCATTCTCTCTTGAAATACTTTTGGTGTTTATGTAAATGTGACCTAAAATTCTTCCAGTTCCTTACAATTGGTTCTGTAATTTAAAAAAAAAAAAAAATGTTCTCCCATAATATGCCTTTCATAAAAACTCTCCTTGGAAAACTTAGAGGGTTGGATTTTTTTTTTTTTTATTTTAGTTAGCCTTGTGCTGACACTACCTTTTCATTTAGTTATGCCAAGACTCTGAACAATGTGTGTATTGATGTAAGCTGTGCTGCTCACAACAGTGTCATAGTTCTCCATTGCTTCAAACTGTTGACATATTTTATGGTGAGGCAAAGTGAGTAGAAAATGTTGTCAAATTGGAAGGATTTATACTTTTCTTGAGGTGTAGACAACTTAAGAGATCCCTATCATCAAAAGCTGTAAGAATGGTTAGTGAGGTACAGAATGTGTAAAATCAAATAGATCTGAAGTAACTAACCTTTGCAACATGGACCATTATGAAAGTAGTCCAGCTACTTCAAAGTCATATAAACAATATCTGCTTTTTTGAAGAAAACAAGGTCAAAATATGTAGCTAGCTTTTAATCCAGCATGGGTTTTGAGAAAGTCCAAATTCAAATCTGAAATCAGCTGCAGCAGTAGTTCCTGCAGGGAACTTCAGGCAAGAAGTAAAGATGCAGTGAGAAGCAACTGCCAGTGAGTTAAGCAAGTTGTAAGATATGCTCTCCACCATGACAAAAGAGACAGTGAAAAAAAACAATATCATGCCACATGCTCACTTTTATGCTTTACAAGTAGGCTTGTTGTCCATAAACAATTACACATTTTGAAAATCAAAAATATATATAATTGCCTAGATCTTGAGAAGTCTCCAATGTAATAAAAATCTATAAAACTATTGAGACACAAACTTCAAAGAATTAAGGATTTTAGAGAAGTTAAGATTTTAGTTAGAGATAAGCTTCCTGGAATTAATATAGATATATAGGCCTAGTTAAAGTTAGAATTTAATAATTAGTTGATGAATGATTGCTTGTCAGCTGCATGTTTGTTTAGCTGTGCTTGTAATGAGAAATAGAGAATCAGATAAATTGAATTTAAGAACACAAGACAATTAGAAACCTTCTAATCGAACAGTCATGAAGGGAGGAAATGGGAGTTCTACCAAGGGTTCATTTATCACATTTGCATTGAAAAGGTAGAAAGGTCAGAAGGAGGAAGACTTAGTTTACTTCCTCATTTCAGGACCCCTCCTCATGAAAACCACCACTGACCTATATCAAGGAACAAACTATGCATGGTTAATAGCTTTTTAGCTAATTACCATATGAAGCAGAGAATGGGAGTTACCGGGGTTATGAATATGAATTTGTGTTCTGGGTACTCAATACCTGTGTAAATAAAAGGACTATGTGATTTTCTGTATATTTGGGAGCTATCCTGCATGCTGCCCAGCATCACAATAAACATGCTCTTTCTAACTTTAAACTGTTAGAGAGTTTTTGTTGGATATCAGTACTAGATCAATATTCTTCTTTTTTTTTTTAATAAATCATTATAAAAGGATGAGACTAGCTGTTTTATCTTATTTAACTTTCTATCAGTTGCTCTTTTTCAACATGAACTTCAGCCTTGTAACGCTTGTATTTTTCCTTATTTTTTGAGGCAGCAGTGATGTTTGGTTATATTATCTGCTGATCAGCTAAGGCACTCCTCCTTTTCTCCCCTGTCTTGTCTGATCTATAATGATGATGGAGGTTGATACAGTAAGACCTAAAGAGGGAACCTAGGGGAAGGTGGTGTTATTTTGAGGTAGTGTCTCTCTCTTTAAGGCTGGTCCTTTCATGTGTTTACCCAGGAAATCAGTTTTAGTGGTCATGAATAAATTAAGTATTGGAGAAAAGACCTCTGCCTAAGCACTTTGTAGAGGGGTGATGTTATGCTTACATAAATTGAAAGAAGGGCTATAAGTTTCTATGTATGTATGCACATACATACATTTTGTATGTATTATGACCCCACCAGTGGTTCTTTCCAACTTTAACCATTCTATGATTCTGTAAATAAATACATACATATGTGAAAAAGGTAAAAATGTTCCTTTGTACTCCTAGGTATTTAGGTAACCATTTTTAAAGGTTTTATAAGAGGCTTTAACATAAAGGGAAGCTATACATGCAAACTAATATTCTGCAAATTTATTTTTTCTGGGTACCCCCAGAATATGTGGACTTGGTGCTGTATAGAAATGGGTCAGTGTGCCTTCTGTCAAAAACTCTGCCAAGTTTTTCCCTTTCACAGAGATGGAGATGGGTGTTAATTTGGGGGCTGTCGGTGACATAGCATTCTCTTCTAAGTGATACATGTTTTCTTTAGTGAATTGCTGTTAGTGCTAAAATCAAACTGATTCATCCTAGAAAGAAAGCAGACATTTATCACACTGGTATGTGTCTCTTCAATACCTGGATTTCAGATGTTTGATGTTATTGAAGTTATCATAACCTAAAGAGTTTTCAAATGCAATTAAAAAACAGTAGTAGAGATTCACTAGGAGAATCAGACCTTTGCATTGACAAGGGTGACTGGGTATTTCTCTCAAAGGGAGAGGTCCATAAAACCAGTGGCAATGTCTAAAACTCTGTTTTTCTTCTAATGCTTCCACTAGTGTGAATTGCTTAAAAAAATAATACATAATTTTCTATTGTTTTGATGGTTCTTTTTTTTTTACAAAGGGGCTTTTGGCATAAAAGATTTTTATTTGGGTTAAAAAGTGTTTACATTTTTAACATTTTCTCATATTCCTTTATAAAACCAAAAACTTATTCACAGTCAAATTTCTCATTAAACATTTGATCTCATGCAGCTTCTAAAAGTGTACTTTCATTATTTCCAACCCAACCTAATGGCTTTCTTTAAAATCACAAATAAGGTTTTGATTATCGAATTTGGATAGCCAATTATAATATAAATCCAAGCCCAAAAGGCCATGTAAATTTAAAAAACAGATTTTACTTTTTCACCTTATGGTTTCAGCTTCAACACATCACCACTTTTATTGTTTCATATGACACAGAGCCAAAGTAACTGAAGCATATTATGGTGAGAGTGGTTTGAAAATAGATTTGACTGAACAAAAAAAAAATCCTTAGCCACTTATACCTTGCTCTTATTTTTTTGTGCAGAGAGACTTTTGGAATAGCTTTGGTTTATTTGAATTGCTTATCCTTGAATCTCTTTAGTCTATACATAAAATATTTGCCAAAAGTATGTACTAAACACTCTAGCACATCTTTACATGGCACATTCCTGGTAGTATGAAACAGAAGGTTAAATTTTTTAAAAAATCAGAACTTCACTTTCTGCTTTTCCAGTATACCCACTAATAATGAATATAGAATGCAACATGATAGAACATTTTGGATTTATTATTTACAGGGCTCTAGACACGCACACAATAGGTTATAACGATACTAAAAATCACACAAACTGGCAATATTAACCAAAATACAAATTAGAGCCAGCTTAATTGTGAAAATATCAGAGAAGGCAGACAACTTTAAAGAGAACTCATTGATATTATATGTGAGATGTTTTATGATGAGAGGGAAACAATTTTAAAATAAAAGTTCTTTAAATCTTCCATGTAAGTAGTTACCAATTAAAAAAAGGCTTATTTTTTCTTCTTCTGTGATAGAATTTTTCATAGGCTACATGGAAGCTGTGAGATAGAAAGCATGTAAACCACAGAATCACAGAAACATTAAAGCTGGAGAAGCCTTCACCTTCTTCTGCCTGTCAGTGGTAGTTTTTTTGGTTTTTAAAGACCTCCAATTGCATATTTCACCACCTCCTCGTGGAGCCTGTTTCAAGGCTTGGATAATCTCAAAGCTAGAAACTGTTTTCCTATGTGTAGACTGGTTTTCTGCAATTTAAGCTATAAACTATCCACTGTAAGTCTGAAAAACAGTGGTTTCCCTCTTTGCTGCAAATGTTGCAAGACTATAAACCTTTCAGCTTTTTCTTCCCTAGGTTGCTAAGCCTTGGTTTTTCATTTCTGTCTGATATCATATCTTCTTGAGTCCTTTTTTGGCTTTTACACCCTTCCAAATTCCCTCCAAAAGAACTGAATCATTTCTAGGCTGCATTATCCCAAGCTTGATACACAATCCCAGCTGAGGCTTTTAGTGCAAAGCAGATTATAGGGGTAAAGATACACTTTAGGTATCTTTCAGGTTCTCAGTTACCCCAATATTTTTATGAATCTACATGTCATTTTAAATGTTCCTTTAGCATGTGATGCACTCTAGACTTCAGACTGCTTCCTGAACATCTATTGACCTTCAGGATCCCAATGCAGATGTCATTTGCTCTCTATTTCTGAGTTAATATCATCAATTTCTTTCTGAGAGTTCTTTCAGAACTATAGGATGACAACAAGCAGTCTATCCTGACTTACATATTCAGTGTTCAGCACAGAATATGAAGAATACTTTGGAAGAAGCATGTGCTCAGGTATTCTTGTTCTCTGAATGTCTTTAAATGCTGCTGAATGTGTTCAAATGTCTTTCACTGTATGTCTCTCGCTTTCTTATTCATCTGAATGTCTCCTGGCATAGAACACTTCATCTCTGCTGTTTTGGTACTGTCTTACTTTTTAATTACATAGTACTGAGACTTTTTGTGGGTCAAAATCAGCACATCAGTTTTACCCTGATGGAAGCTAGAGACCAGAACATACATGCCAAGATGTTCTCCTTCCTAACTTGGTCATTCTACATAATTTGGGCTGGGTTCTTTTTCTTTAGATAATATAAAGTATATGCACATGCATTGCAGCATCCAATCTGATGGTGAAGCAGGTATAAAGCTCTAAAGGAAGGACTGAGTATGAAAGAGAACAGCCAGCCAAAAGTGCTCACAAACATCCCTTTTTATCTGGAGCTCCAAAAGCCTTGGGGAAATTCACAGAACCATTGCCAGCCTTAAGTGTAACCAGCATATCTGACAGTCACATAATGTGCCTTTTATTCTCAGTTTCCTTACAACCTTCAAGAATTTTAATTTAATTAACAGTCATCTGAAATGTCATACAAAGTAAATTTATTAAGGTAAACATTAAACTATTCTTGTATTTTCTAAAACATTATTAAAAATAAGTTTCATAACTAGACACCTCCTCAGTGAAAGGATATAATCAACAAAGGGAATAAGTTGGAACACATTGGAACAGATGGAGAGAAAAAATGAGTTTAAAAATAGTGAAAGTGCTTGCCCAAAATTAATGCCCTCGTGTTGACTTCATAGGTAAATAAGAATTTGAGAAAAAAAAATTATTAAAAGTAATTTCCTTTAAAACTGATATTTCTCCATAAGCAGCATTGATAAAACTGTAAGCTCAGCTGCCCTCCTCTTCTCCCTTTCCTATAGGAATTGCTGGTCTTCTGCCACTTTCTCTCTTAAAAGCTTGGATGAAAAAACACGTGTGCCCACACACACACGCACAGCCCCCACACACACTTGCAGCACTTTTGCCATTTTTGAGCTACAAACACACAGCACTCAAGGGTAGCCAGCTGATAATGTGTGTCTCAGACAATATGGTACATATGTTTCATATGCTATTAAGATTCACCACTACTGTGAGTGCTCCCATTTTAAGATCACTGGAATTTGATCTTATCTTTGTTAACTCCTCCTTTGAGCCAAACCCTAGAACTCCACCCCTACAACACCCCATAAAACCCCATGACCCTGCCCCTGTTCGCTCTCCTCATCTTCATTCCCTTCCCCAGCATGGGGGGAAATAGATGGATTCTGGAGCTTAACAAAGCAGGCTCCTCTCCTGTGTTCCTGCATTCCTGTGTTCCAGCTGTAACCTCCCTGGACAGGATGATCCCTGTTCTATGCCATGCAACACAGTAACATTACTTATTTCAGCCGAGCCAGACTCTAAGTGGTTCCAAGTCCAAATGACCATTACTGAGCTCCAAGATGATAACATCGGTTGTTCAAACTAAGCTCTAAAACAAATTTGTTCCCCCTTTGAATATCGTACTGTTGAAGAGGGCCTATATGGAAGGGTTCCGTTCATAAAATCTAAAGTAAAAATAGTTACAGGCATGACTTGGATACTAATTTAGAGAAACTGCAAAGTCTTTGGAGAGTTAAGATTCATTCTAGTCAAATATCATAGGACTTTTTTTCATCTTGTTATTCCTGATAACACTAGTGTATATAGGTAGCTCATTATCAAAGCAGAAAGAATATTGGGCAAAGCTTTCTAACAGATATCTATTTTAAGACTGACTTTATTAGAACTTAATCAACTATCTCCTAGTTCTACTCTTAATTTCTTGCATTTATGCTCCTTACTGTTCCAAATTTTTTTTTTTTTAAGTGTTCAACGCCAAGAAGTTTTGATTTCTATGGAAGTTTGTATCGGAAATTCATAAATCTTTAGTCTCTCCAAAAGCACTCCAGCTACATTAGCTCCAAAGAAAATGTAACACTATAACCTAATATGGGTTCCAAAGTGCAAGTACAAGGTAGGGCAGTCAGCATAGTTCGGAAGTAGTGAGCAGAGTGCATCCAGAGTTTAAGAGACATGAACACAAAAACTTTAGAAAAGGGCAGTTTGCAGCTGATTTCACAGCTTGGATGGAGGTACTTTGAAAAGAGGAGCAGAGTTAGGGCCAAAAAGGAGATGTGACAGGAAAAGTAACAACTAAAAACAATTTCCCAGGACAGCTGTGAATCTGTATTACACGATAAAAAATCATATCAGTATTACTAATATTTTTTTTTTAAATATAGATTTAATTTTTTTAATCAGAAAATAGTCCTCTAGAAATGGACAATTTCTGAAAAGGGCACATAAGGAAACAAATGTGAATTTGATTTCTTAGAAAGAAAGAGGACAATAATTAAAGGTGTTACTCTATCCAAGCTCTTCTAACCTGATATACAAATTCAGTAAAAATTTTAGCCAGCCTAGATGCCCCTCAGAATGCACATACTTTGCCCTGTGTCTAAGTGCTTTGACCATATTTCATATCATCCTTGAAAAGTCATCTAGCAGCAAATGTTGGCCCATCTGAAGCTTATACTTTCAGATTCATATAGATTTCAGACCAATATAGTTTGTTACATTTTTGCTGAGGTTTTATGTGAAGTTCCAGTGTTATGAGCTCTTAACTGTGTTAACCATAGCAGTTAGCTCACCTTCAGTCAGCCTTCTATTAGAGTTTGGCAGTTAGACTCTCTAAAAGACCTTAGAGCACTCTGCATACTGAAAACCCCAGAGCTTTCCTGATTTTTCCTTTCCTTGGAAAGGGAGACCCTCTGGTGATAGATAGAGGAATTGAAAACACTGAGATTTGCTCATGACTTTAAATGCTCTCCCTATGGCCAGGTAGGTAGTTAATGTAAGAGGAGGAATCAGGCTGGCCATCATGGTGGGGTAGTGAAAAGTTGGGTTCCAGCAGGCATAGAAGTGCAGATCCCAGGAAGAAATGAATACACAAAGTAATGGTTCAATCCCCTTTTTATATATATTTTTATCCTATAGGCAGGCATTATTTCTTGTATTTTCTAGCTTTTATTTCTCCTGGCTTTTTTAACTGTGGTATTGTCTTAGCATCTTTTCTTTATATGTTTTAAAAACTTAGCACAAACTATTTCAAACTTACATTAGTCAGATAAAATTGGCTAAGCATGGATGGACTATGACTTTGTGGAAATTCAGTGGCATATTATTTACACAAGGACATTGGCTAATCAAAACACATACTGCATGAGACAGGAAAAGGCTGAAAATGAGATGGGTAGAACATATATCTAAGCTGTGAATTTTTTGCATCTTTTGAGCTACTTCCCAACACATACTAAGTGAATGAACCAGCGTTCTGCATGGATCAGCAGTGGCTCATCTGCAGCTGTGTACATCTGACACGTGTCTGCTGAGGCTGCTGTTCCTGGCACAAGTGCTGCTACTATAGCTGCTTCCATTACTGCAGCTATGAGTTTTCCTGCATCTCTTTGGCAACCTGAGGTGTTCCAGAAGTTCAGACTGTTATATGAAATGTTTTGGAGATGTTCGTCAATGGAGGAAGGTAATGAATGATGGGGAGAAAAAAATTAAATTAATAGTTTGGAAATTTGACAATTTCCATTGTAGTATCTCAAATCCACTCTCCCAACATTGTCTGGTGCATCTCGGATTTGGTAGGATTTCATGTCTGCTTCCAAAATATACAGTGGGTCACAGGTATGTCATGGCATAGTGGTCAGTCCCTGCTACTATTTCTCTGACTCTGGTATCTGAAAATCTCTGTAGTGTTCTCCCTCTACTAGTTTCAAACTCTGTATCCAAAAGTCAGTTTATTTTATTGAAGGAAACTTACTTGCTATCACTCACAGTCAGGTTACAGTCTTTACATTAACCAAAGCTGTAGCCGTCTCTTCCCTCTTTGTTGGACAAAGTAGTGCACGAGTACCTCTACTCAGATAATGTGGTACCAGACTCATCACTGCATAGTTCCTGCTGTCACGTTACAGCTGCAGCTCTTCAAATATAATTTTCTGTCATTCCCCTGACTCATTCATATAGAGTTGTCCAAAAATTAGCTAAAAGCACATAATGTTAGTCTTGCCAACAGACTTCCTGTACAACTTATTTAATCTGTGCATCTCAGTTTTCTTATTTTCCAAAGAAGAAGATTGGTGATCATAGATTTTGTTGATCATAGATTTTGTTGATCATAGAAGATTTGTGCTTTAACTTCTCTTAGGGGTCTGCCAAGAATAAACCTTGTGAAAATGAAGAATATTAATTCACATGGTAAGAATAAACCAATATATAGCATTCCTGCTGTTCTTAGCAAAAATAAACTGAGGTGCATCTTTATCAATGCCATAGTTACTTAAAATAAGAACATCATGAACAAGTCTTTCATAGAGAGAAAGCTTGGTTATTTTTTCACATAAGTTGACATTTTTTTTTTTTTATTTTTGACATATTCTATGCTAATTGTAGTGTATTAAAATACACTAGAAAGTATCATGTGTGCAGATAGTTCATCCTACAGCAGAGGCTTATGTCATATACATGTGGATACATATGGCTCTTCACAGCTGAAAGACTGAAAGGACAGTAGATTCCAAGTAGGCCAAAAAGTGAGGTCTTTTCATGACCTCTAATGAAGGTGACTGCATATATCCTGATGAGCTCTGTAAAGCAATCCTCTGTGCAGTAATGAAAAGGAATTTGAAAGGGGCTCAGTTGTTTATCCCTGAATCATGCTATTCTTTTCCTCATCATTTTCCTTTACATTGATTCAACAAAATATTTTCAGAGTAGCTAATAAGAAACATGTTTATACAAATAGATCAGTATGAGTTTTGAATGTTAAAATATAGAAGATTTATGTAAACCACAAACATGGTAATACAATCATGTATATCAATTCCTCTACATAAACCTTAGTCCAAACAGTTGAGTTATTCATAGTATATTGAGTTTATATTATTATCCTTCAGCTGGTAATGGAGACAGCTGAAACTTCAGAGGTATCTATGACCAAATATAACTCATTTAATAAAAGGACAAAGCGAGTCAAAAATTCTTTAGGCTACCAGTGAAACTTAGTAACAAAATGCAATGGGAAATCAGCAATGACAACCAATTCTGAATGAAATATTTGTGTGTTTTAGGAATCAAAAACTAGGACTACAGTCATCTGGTGTCTTTAAAAGTAAGGGGGCAAAATAAACTAGAATTCAACATACATAAAGAAGGCTGCAGAGCACACTGTAGCACATTAGCATTCAATATTGGTGGGATTAAAGCCCAAGTAGGTTCCCTCTGTGGTTAATAGAAAGATTAATAGTCCTGTTGGCTTAGAGTGGGACTAAGGTATCTCCATTTTTCTTACAGGCAACAGAAGAGAGGGTAAAAAAATCTTACTTAACAAAAATAAATCTTTATGAATACCTTGCAAGACCACTACCTTACACTAAAAAAACCACTTATCTTTGCTCTCACTCTTTATTCTGTGTGTGTTTTTCTGTCTAACACTGAAATCCATTTGTAGTAATTTCTGTTAATCCTCTGAGTATCCTTGTTAATCTTTAAGCAGAGTCTGTCTCCATTTTTGGGTAGAGTCTCCAGACAAATGGGTCCTTCCCTGTCTTAGTTCTTATTGAAACCACAAAAGATTACTGAGATATTAATAAATAAAACAGCAAAAGTATCATCAGTGTGTTTTCAATTACAGCTACCACTTAAATCTTTGACTGGTTCATGACAGCCAAATTCAGAATGAACAGGGATCTGCAACAGTTAGAGGTATATCTGCAGAAAGTTATTCCTCTTTATAACTAAACAAGCTGTCCCTTAACTTCAGCTGGTATTTTCATGACTAAACAGGACAAAGCCTCCCAAAGTGGCTTAGTCTTGGTCCTTCCTTTTTCAAGGGTTACTTACAACCTCTCTGTTTCCTTCCCATTAGCAATGTAGCCCCCATAAATACATACCAAATAGCAGGGCAAGACAGAGAAAAGGACACTAGAATAGGTCTCTATTATAATTCAGTTCTTACATTAGCTGCTTGAACAACTGTTGCTTATGTTCGGAATTTTTGCTTATACTATTACGTTTTTTATTCAATCTGTGAGTGTCTGGAAAGATTAGATTGCGACTTAAAACACAAACAAGTGTGTGTCACAATGGAACAACACCACTTGATCAATTAGTTCACAGTCCCACTATGGCCTCTATCTAAATTACATAATGGTGTGGATCAGTACTCACTCTCATCTGCAGTGAATAACTGCCAGAAAAATTTAGCCCACCTATTTTCTGGACTAAAAGCAACATCACAGTTGTAGTATATCACAGATGTCAGCGTTGGGAAAGGAGTTAGCACAGATGGATATGATTTGAGCTTCTGAATTCCACTGTGAAAATAAATCGTGTTCATTGTCCTCACAATATAGAAATAGGCCTGCCAAGGTACTATTGTGATGCACATCCCTGAAGTATGATGCACATTTTGGTATTGCTATGTGTTATGGGCAGTCTGCCTGATAGTTAAAAACAGAGAGGGAGCCAGAAATATTGTACCACACCCTAACGTCAAGACAACACTAGCACAAACATGGTCCAGGAGACCTTAGTTAATTTCTTCCCTTTTGTCCCACTTCAAAATTAAACCCACCTTTCCCACTAGGCAAACCTCCAGAATTTGTATGCAGAAATTATTTCTATATGCATTTCTTTGACTTTGTGGCTTAAAAAAGGGTGATTGATCAAGTTCCATGTCTCAATGCCTCAGCTGTAAAATGTAAAATACCAGCATATCTCTGAATCATATATTAAGATGTCCTGTTATGGCATAGATCAACTATCAGTACCTGAAGGAAGATTACAAGAAAGATGGGGAGAGACTTTTGGCAAGTGTGTGTAGTGGTAGGACAAGGGTCAATGGCTTCAAACAGAGAGTAGGTTTAGATCAGATAGGAGGAAAAAAATGCTTCCTGTGACGGTGGTGAGGCACTGGAACAGGTTGCCCAGAGAAGTTGTGGACATCCCATCCCTGGAAGTGTCCAAGGCCAGGTTTGATGGGGCTTTGCACAACTTGGTCTAGTGGAAGGTGTCTGTCCATGGATTTGGATGACCATTAAGGTCACTTCCAACCTAAGCCATTCCATGGTTTTATGATTCTGTGATTCTATGATCAGATATAAAGATAACGGAGAGTATTGCAAACCAACCGTGTGTCAGAAGGAAGTATCAGATACAAACAGACCTACCTTAAAACTCCTACTCTCCAAACATGTGGCATATGTAACAGTTTTGTTCAATGAGAAAAACAAAGTGTTAAATGAAATTACTAACATTCAAGCTGATTTTCTCCATAGACATTATATCTGTCATCCTTTGGCTGTGCTGTTTATGTCCATATGCATTGGCCATTTCCCAAGGGTTTGGAAAGAATCTGATGTAATGCTCAGCTAAACCCTGGCATTTAAGCAAACTGAAAACCTTCTTCCAAAAGTAAAGAAACTAATAAAAACATGAGATAAGTCAAACTCCCCAAAATATGCTGGACAGCTAAACAACTGTTTTGGTTAATGGGTTTTGAATATTAAGGTTATATTGTTAATTTACAGGATTAACTCAGGCTTACCCTCTCCCGCATATATGGTATTCAAATAGGCCTCAGAAACAATGTGTACCAGCATATTTTTAGCTTTCCAAGTCAAGCTCCTCCACTTCAGCTTGTTTGAAATCCAGAGTCTGAGGCCCTTATCCTCTGTTTTTCCACTGTACAACACAACAGAAACTGGGTTCCAGACCATAAAAATTTCAAGCAGCAGAAAAGATGGCAATGACAGAACCCAGACAATACCCATGTCCAACAATTGTTTTTTTCTATTCCAACAGGAAAAACTAAGAATAAGTTCTTGGCCAGAAATAGGAAGTTTGACCTACATGGGATTTTCCCCCTTACTTTTCTGTTTTTATTTGAATCTTGGAGAGATATTCCAGCATTTCCAAATCAAGACTGAGTTCTTAGATTGTTATCTAAGTTATTTAAGATATTTTGAGTAGACATTTTCCTCTTCTTTTACAAAACCTGTAATAAAATGAGTTTCAAATGGTGTCTGTGTTACAAACTATAGTTAAAAAGAAATTAAACAAATAACAATACCACGTGGGTAAGTGATACCTGGAATTGGCAACCCATTAAATAGGTGGACTGGAAGCAAAGATCTTTTAAGGACAGTGAGAATATAGCTATCAAATGTGGTGCCATGAAGCTATCATTCAAATATATATCATTCAAATATAATGTTAACCAAATATAAAACATTTCTTCACTTACAGAAAGAAACCCAAACCATTCCTTCCAGCAGTATATTCCTTGATATACTAAAGATTCCATGACACAATGCTGTTTAGACATATTGTACTGTTGAAAATGAGCATACATTGTACAATAAGTAAATAAAAAATTATAAACATAAATCTCTAGTATGAAATCACAACTCTGAAAATGTAGATGCAACTTCCAGGTATAAAACTTAAGCAAACATACATCACAAATAGATTACCCAGGTCTGTCAAATCAATTTACTACTCAGCAATACTCAGAGATACAGCTGGTTTTCTGTTTCTGAAGTATTCATCTTGTAGACACTACATTGCACTTAACAAAATATTTTCTTGTGCCCTGTAACTTTTGACAGACTTGTGTTATCTCCTGTGTATAAAATGTAGAGTCCACTGGAAAGGCCAACATTAAGTGTAGCAATTACTCTTCTCCAGAATTCTTGAAGTTGAGTAGATTGTGACTGTGTTTCCATCTCCAGCTTCATAATATATAAAATATATTAAAAAAAAAAAAAAAAATAAAAAAAAACACACTAAAAAAAATTTTGGATTACTATCCTAATCATTGTATTTACTATCCTGTGGGACCTTGAACATGTTTTCTATTACATGTTCTGACATCACAGAGTCAGACAGTCATTGAATATGTTCCTATTATCTCTATCTCCTTCCAAATTTCTATTCAGATGTTTTGTTATCAAACATATACCAACAGCAACCAAGGTTTCATTAGTACTTTAGACAAAAGAATCTTTGTTCCAGATGTCAAATGCTAAAGTCTGGAGTCAGAAGCCTTTTAAATATTAGATCTCACTAGGACATGTGCAAAGGCTCTGCAGAACTGACCTATTCAAAAACCAGTTGTGAGTGGTTCCCTCCAACAGTGTGAGATGAGCTCTGGGTTGAATAGCCTTTGCTACAACTGTATCTAACATCTCTATGTGGGACACAGCATCTTGTGCTTTCCCAAAGTCCTGACTTACTGTAAATATTATACTCTCACTTCTGAGATGTAGGGTCACTTCTAACTATTTTGAGGTTTCAGTTCAAAAATAATTCCACAGTCTGTTACGTGTTAAGACATCATATGTGACACATTGCCTTACTGGAGACTCACAGTCCAGCCTGTGCTCAATAGATTCCCAAACAGAGCTGGGAAAGGACACTGAGTCTGCAATACACACAGGAACTGCAGCTCCCACCTTCCATAATGGAGGGAGAGAGGGGCAGAGAAACATGGATCATTCTTATATCAAATGCTTTACTACCATGTCTGCCATTTGCTTCTCGTGTGATAAGGAATGGTCTCCAATGACTGTTAAACTAGTGAAAATATTCAACTTGCCTTCTGCTTGTCTTCATGAGCTAGAAACACACATGCAGATACTCTTCATTTTGCCCTGCAACTAGACATGATCTGAGAGTACAATATTGTAATGACTGTGCGTACATGATCCATGGACTGATAGATGCTGCAAAGTACTGTAAGAGAATGACAGTGGGATTCACATTCTCTTCTCCTGGGCACAAACCTTGCTCAGGCATTCTTCTTGCCTCGCTGAGAAGTAAAGAGCTTGAAACAGGAATCTTCATGGCTTTAACTTGTTCGCATTTGAAACATTGCCAGTACAGTTCTTCAGAAGTCATAATGTAAAAATAGTCTGTGGGAAAGCCCCAAATAAAATAAATATTTTTTTATTTGTAATATCTGTTGTTTGGAACAGAGAGGATAGCAGCTGGTACAGAAAGTGCCTCAGAGGCACTGACTTACAGATTACATCCTAATAACACAGCTTTGAAATCTATGTTCCTTTGGTTGGAAAACAAACAGGTAGGGCAACAATATTTACTTAGGACCAGATTCTGTCTTTTTAACTTGAATTTACTAATACCTTCATATTTCCTCTGGAATAAAGGTTTGCAGGCTGCATCAGTGGCTTCACTGCTCTTGCCACAAGTGAGGCACAAGTTTCTCACTGTACCCCTGCTAGGCAGGTTGGCTTGCCCAGCTGGGATCACATTAATAGACTTTTTTCTTACAGACTTTGAGAAGAATAATGCTGCTGCCTCAGAACCAGTTCTGTGCAGTCTGCCTGTTGGCAGGATCACAAATCAGAGGGATATTTTTTGGCATACTCTTATTCCCAGCCCTTCCCTGCAGCTCACTTCTTTTTTTGGCCTCTCAGTCCCACAGTTACATTAAAACTGTGTAGTGCATGTTCTTTACGTATAGCTAGACACATATTTAACAATCAAAAGTTTTTGATACTAGGGGAGTAGGTTCCTTGTGTTTTCCTCTGGTCTTCCTCTCTAAAAGACACCATAAAAATCTTCCAAATTACTTTAGTGAGGTCTAGTAAGACACAGGAAAGCACTTACACATCTTTTTCTGCATGGACATCAGCAATGCTAATAAGGCAAATATTTTATACTTTTCAGCAAAATGAAGCAGTTTGCCTAAAAGCTGTCTTACTCCTAAGGTCAATATTCAGAGCAGTAATGAACTCAGAACAAACTCTACATCACATATACATAAATTAAATATTTTTGCCTTAAAGAGATTAATGGAGTGAGCTGGGTAGATGGATAGAGGTAAACAGGAAAAATAAGTGTTAGGCTCTAGTGGACTTCATCAGCCAAATAATTCCTAGAGGGATAGTTTTCTTAAGTGTGGAAGCTGAGATACTTTTCTCGAAAAGGCTGGAAACCTCTAGAGCCAAAAGGCTCAAAATGGCAAGCTGATTATGCCACTTTTCATCTTTGATGTACCTGACACTGGCCTGCTGCACATGAGGAGTTGGACTTAGATTTGTAGATTACTGTGGCTCAGCAGTATTGTTTCTTCTTCCTGGACGTATCACATAAAACTAATCTTGAAGCCAGCAAACTCTCTGCTAACATACCAAACTCCAAAGCAGGACTTGCACATATGTAGTGGACTGTGAGATTATTCAAGTAGAAATGAGCAATTTGGCTTTGGAGAATCACTCGTTTTTATGGCTCCATCTATATATCCTGACTTTGGTGGATATCCTGTATTTAAATGTTAATTTTCTCTACTAAGTTCGTTCTACAATTTGTTTCAAACACTTAATTTTAGTTTCAGTAGAATAGTTAGAGTATTTGGTAAAGCATCTCATTTTTCTTTGTTATCCATTGGATTATTGTAGTTCCATGCTCAGTTGTATTTGTGATACAATATTTTACTGAAAATTCTTTTACTGAACATTCTTTTCCTGTCCAATCTATTTTTATAGATTCATATCAAGGCTTGCAATCAATACAAATATGCCATTTGGGGGAGAAGGGTAGGGTGAGGTAACAAATGTTATATTTTGTGAAGTGCTTTTTTATTGCCCACAACTTTGAACCAATGGCTCATGATCACCATTCAATCTGCTTTCCTTTGAATTGTGCCCGATAGTTTGGTGAATCTGCATTTGTCTGTCATCATAGCCCATAACTGAAAGCAGGCATTATTTGCCTCAGGACCAACAGTAGGAGGTATCTGTTTATGACCACTCAAACTAGACACCCCAGTTGCCTATTTGTGCATTCAGACATTGACTCTACCAGAAAAGGAATGTCAAAGCCTACTTAACGTAATTGACTATGGTCAGGGATCTAGATGTCATATTGAGAAAAGAGCTGTTCTAATTCTTCTAGCAGTGTCAGCACTCTGTGTGTGTTAGTTTGGCACCAAATGTCACAGGACTGTGTTTTCACATGGGCTTTACGTGACCACTGACTTCACTATTCAATCACGTGAGATATTGAAAACATGAACTCAGAAACAACCACATTGGTTCACACCTCTCCTTTTTCTCCATTATCTCCATTCAACAGCCAGGAAAGTCAATAAGAACAGCCTGTGAAGAGGTTGAATGCTTTCCTCATAGACATGTAGTTCCAAAAATCAATTAATAAAATACTTATATGTGCGAAGACAGACATTGTGTATTTAGTAAAGTTGCAGCAGCCTCTGCCAGGTCCAGCCCTTGACAATTTGCCTAATCCCTTCTAAAATGGATATTTGAGGCCCATAGCAATCTTCCAAAAATCACCTTTCATGTGAATGTGTAGTCTAATTTGTATAAAGCCATTATCAGTAATTTTATTGGATATTCTTTGATGTAAAGCATAATGAATTCACTTCCTCCTTTTCATTCAAGACTTACAGATATTTTATATTCCTTCAGTTTTCCTTTCTTCAACCTAAAGAAACCCTAATCTATTTAACCATAGCTCTGATCCTTCTTGTCACCCTTCTTTGTGCCTTTTACAGCTCCACTGTTTCTGCAGAAATGATACTAAATATCCACAAGTTGCCCTGATCATGATATTGTATGAAATATTCAATAACCCTGAAAATCCTACTTTTTAGACAAGATGAATAAAATAAATAAAGAGTTGAATAAAACCTGTGTGATTCAGTCTCAGTTAAACTCTGCCTTGATTTCTAGTTGTCTATAAGTTCTGTAAATTGTACCTTTGTTTTAAATAACTCCAAAAATAGGTCTTTTTCTGGGCTATTACCGTGATAGTTTCTTCAGAAAAACATGTTTATGTGGCTGATCTTATTCACCTTTCACATTTGCCAATGTTACATTGAAAAGGGCAATAGAAAAACAAGATCAAATAATTTCAGGTTAAATTTAATGCAGAGGTAAGGCTAATGCTGCTAGAAAATCAGTGAGAAAGGGGTGCATGGTCAGTTTATACAGCATGATAGAAAAGGTTTTTTTCCTTACATGTAGAGTTTAACTTTCAGTAAAACTGAACAAAACAGGTTATTTATTCTTGATGTCTATATTTTTTTTCACTTTGTTTCAAGAAATACATGAGACATGGGATGCTTTTGAATAATTGCTTTGAGAGGTATTTACAATCTAGCTTAAGGCCTGGCTGTAGAAACTTTACACCTACACTTTCCAAAGATTTCTGTAAGAAATCCATCAGTGTGGTTCCAAGCAGTAATTCAGTGTTAAAATGTTGCTCCCCACTCATTGCACCTTCTCACCCAACTGAAGTCTCTAGGGAATGTCTAGTGTTAGAAGAGATGGTTTTCACCTGTGTTCCTCAGATAAGTCAGACCAAGACAACAGCATGTACTTGTTTCTGCTTCTGAAAGAGGTGCTGAATCAAGCTGAGTAGGCATACACATGCACTCATCTCAGACACAACCCTCCAAAGGATTCAGAGAGTTTTGACTAGGTTAATGACAAAGAGTTAGTGCTTTAGAACACCAACTTGTGCATTTCTGAAAATTTTTAGTTTTGAGGATAATAGTTTTGATGTCATGGACCAGAAAAGACTGGGATGTGCAGGAATGATGTTACTACCCAGGTAGACGTTTTGGCTGTTTGGTTTTTCGGTGTTCTTTTTGGTGTTGTGTCAGTTTGTTTTGGTGTCAGTAAAAGGAGGAAAATGTGTGTTTTAGAACAGAGGCTCCAATATGTCATCCAAGGTTATAGCACCTTGATAACACCTTCAGAGTGCTACCAAACATCATCATGATGAAGCATGTCAGAGAGGAAATCTCTGAAAGACTTTTGTGTTTTCTTCTTCCAGGAACAATGAGAAAATGATGTAACTCTTGCTTTTCTTAGGTCACCAAATAGTTAGGTAGGTTACTTCTCAAAAACGGACTAATAGATTTCTTTCTCCTCAGTTGGAAGCTAACAGCTACAGCTTCCTTTCTCCTCATTTAACGTGTATTTTGATGTATGCATTCTTCTGAGTGTTCTTCCAAAGATGATGCTTACAGAACATGGAGTTTTTTGGTAACAATAATAATAGTCCCTTGTACACATGTAGAAAATCTGACAGTCTAACTACCTCGCAATAAACTGATTTTTGTGTTACAAAAAAGATGAGATGTGTCACTTTTAACCCTATTGCTGATATTTTTGCTTTGCTGTGATTGAGTAAATAAAATACAATTATTCTTCTAAATTGTTTTCAGCTTTTTTGGTTTGTTTTGGTTTTTTTGCTAATATGTCATATTTCAGAAAAATACACAGGAGAAGGAGATTTTGCAAGCAACTTTGACAGGAGTTTCCCCAATAGAAAGCAAACGTGCCACTAACTTTTCAACATAACATGAATTTGAAAGACCTGGAGTGACTAATGCTGTCACTCAGGGCTGCTATGAAGCAAAGATGTAAACTGTGGTGGAGAAAAAAGTTACGGGATTCAAGGGGTCACAGGTGGTGAATGATCACTGTAAATGCTGCTTTTAGAAGGACACATTTGTAGTGGACTAGAGATTATGAAAGAGGTCCTGGCTGTACTTGGGTCAATCAGCTTTGTTCCAGCCTGCACTGGCAGCTCTTAGCTGTTGGAGAATTTTGCAGAAGGACAGGGAAACAGCATCCCGAGCTTCTGCAGAATTTTGGATTTGTTAATATTTTAGATCACCTGGTTTAGCTTAAAAATTACAAAAGCAAATCCATCTTAGAGGTAAGAGAAATTTCTTCCTTTCCTGGAACTGGCCTCTAGTATGTGAATGTAATGCTGAAAGGGCACTGCTTGAAATAATAAGGGTGGATGGTTTCCTGGTAGGAATCCCTAATTTGATGCTTCAAGTGGTTTCATAATGCTTCTTAATGGAGATGTTAAATGCAGTTCTAAAACTATCACAGGCTTACAGAGAGGTTGGAAATCTCTTTTTGAGAGGTCGGAACACTGAAGTGAACACAGCTATGCTGTGTCAGCCACAGATACTGTGGCACAGTTACAGAAAAAAACAACAAATAAGTAGGCTATAAGAGTATTGCTGAGGCTGCTGACTATGTGTATGAAACAGTGTATGAAATATACTGTCTCAGTATATTTTCATATACTGAAAAAAGTATATATACATTGTTTTCTTTAAACCAGCAATGCTTAGACTCTAATACATCCAAACAGTTTGGTTCTGAAAATGTATTGATTTTGCATGTGAGAAAAAAGTGCAGACACTTGAAAAATGGAAGAATGCTATCACATACCCCCCTAAAAAAGTTACAAGAATTCTGTTCCTTATTAATCTATAAAAGAGCATTCTATAAAGCGCAATCTTACATCAACTCTTCTTTTCGTTAAGTGGATTGATGCCCTGACTAGAATACATCTATTTCTGGAAAGTACATCAAGCATTAGACAAAAGTAAAAGAAATGTGATGGGGCAGAGGAGAAAAACAGTGGAAGACTGGCAGAAAATCAGTAAGAAATATGACAAACTGAAAGCTAGATCCTTTGGCTGGCCACCAAGTGCTCCTTTGGAGTGCTGCTTGTAGACCGAGCACAGTTCTGAGTTATTTTCCACTGATCTACTACACTTGGTATTCTATAAAATGTACATTTTCTTTCACCTCAAGTTACAGTGGAGATTTACAGCTGAAAATAACTGGTTTCTGTTTAGTAAAACCTAGAATGGTTGCCACATGGTTTCAGTTGAAATCTTTTCCCTAGTTCCTATGTCTGTGCTTACATTGAATTTTTCTAATTTACTGTAAACATAATGCCAGGTTATGTTAATAATAATGTTGGTTAAGGAGCTGGGATTGCAAGTGATGGCCTCTGAACTTACAGATTTTATTAAGTGATGTAAAATATTTTGTATAGCATATTATAACAGCATTGGATTTACAGTAGTCCAGCACAAACATGATGATGTATAGTAGCATTTCATTTTTCAGTCTTTTCATTCACAAAAAAAAAAAACTATTCACTCTGAATACAAGTTACTTGAATGTACACAAACTCCTCTACCAGTGAAAAGACATGGCTGGTCAGCTTCCCCATGTTTCAGCTTTTTGCTTGTGTGTAAACCCTTAACTGCAAATAAAAGCATGTTCCAGATTCCCATTGTGTTTGTTCCTTGTTATAAAAATATGTACAAGCACAATGTGTTTTGCAATTTGGGAATGCAGACAGGAACAAACCTGCTCAAGTCATTCAACTTGCCTACTGAGCAGCTAGGTTCTAATTGCAACATTTTGGCTATAAATTGTTGCTGTCACCAGGTCAACATCAGATTGCCAGAAACTGTAGCTGTCCTGGTCTGAAAATCCTGATCAAATAAAACTACTTCCATTTTTTCCATAGTAATAAACCACTAGATTTATAAAAACCCACAATAATCCTTAGCCAGTTATGTACATTGTGGTTTTGGTGGCTGTATTACTAAATTTCAAATATGTTTGGTGTTTAGATTAACTGCTAGTGATTGCTTTGGTCATTTTCTAGTAGGTCAGTCTGCTGCTGGAGTCCAACATGCTCCTGGACAGTACCTTAAATAATACAGCTGACATTTATGTTTCAACAAATCCTCATAGTCACCTTGCAGTAAGATTACAACAGCTACAGAAATGTATTGTTCTTTTATTGTTTTTATTTTCTATTTTCTGGGCTTTTGTTTTTGTTTTTTGGGGGTTTGGGGGGGGGGTTAGGGGTTTTTTTGTGTTTTTGTTTGGGTTCTTTTGTTGGTTTGTTGTTGTTGTTGTTGTTGTTTGTTTTTTGGGGTTTTTTTGCTTGTTTTGGATTCAAAAATGCAGCCTCCAGGCATACTATTTTCCTTCTCCTGAACTGACCTGCCAATAAGTAGCTTGACAGTTTACTGAGGCCAAAAATCCTGTGTACATCTTGGTAGTTTATGAGTCTTGTACCAATGATAACATTTCTTCCTCTGACCAGTAAATGCTGACAGCTGATACTGAAATAGGTGTCAAATGCCTGTCTGTTTGCATTCTGGTTTTTCACTGATTTTTTTTTTTTTTCCATTCTATGGTAGTCTTTTTTTCCCTTGTAAATTTTATAATTAATATCATAGCAATTTCAGTTTGAAAAGGACTTTTCAGGTCTTGTCTTAACAGTCAATCTTATTTTGACAAAGACTGGAACACGTTGCTAGAGGGTAGAATTTCCTATTTACTGTGTGTGTTTCTAGGCAGGCATGCTAAGGGAAAATAAGTGAATTGATTTGTTAATTTGGAAAAGAAGTATTTGTTCTTGACTAAATAGCTACTACTGGTCTGACCAGTCAACTACCTGGAGGACCAGCCCATATCATCAAGACATTAAGCAGTTAAAAAGCCCCTGCTCAGAGGTGGGGGTTTGACACTGCAGCAGTAGAGCTTAGAGCATTAGGCTGAAAAGGTGCTATGTAAAAAACATATTTTATTTCCTTCTTTTCTTAATGGGGTGAAATTACCAACTTTTTTATTGAATAAAAGGATACATGGATCATACTGCTCTAGGCAGGTGAGCAATAAACCACATATGAGTTCTACAATAATCATGTTTACTTTTGGATAAGTAAACATTATCCTGTACAGGAAATTACAAGTGTTGTATATTATAAATTCTCTAAGTAAGAAGTTAGCATTTAGGGGTGTTGGGGAGGATGAAGCAAGAAGGCCCTGCAGAGAGGATTTATTGGTGAAAGATTCTAGAAGTGTAAAACCTGCAAGAGAAATAGAGTTAAAAGCAAGATTTGAGCTATAGAATGCTAAGCAGGAAGATGGTGATTAAATTAGCTGAATCAATTGCCAGGGCCCTGGCAATTGAGCAATACTCCTCCCCAGACAAAGGAGTACAAAAGAGGGTTGGGCCCTGCCAAGTAGCAGAAAAAAGGTAGTTTTCCAAGTTTTTAGTATGTAGATTTGTATGATAATGTAGTAGTTCTGATAGGCTGTATGTAAATTCTGTAGGTTTTGTATCCTGTGCTGGTTGGTTGGCGCTAACCAGAATATTCAGCATAGAAAGGGATAAAATATGATGTAACAGAAAATTCTCTCTCTTGGACGATTGGACTCTTGGACTCTGGGATCTACCCTTCTGCTGTTCCCTGCCCTTTGGTGCTGGTCAGGTTGCCTTCCCCATGACCAATAAACCATGTGTCCTAAGAGCAGCCCGGTCTCCAGATATCTCATCGTACCCCACTGCGCCCCGTTTCTAATATAGGGGTTTCTATATAACCTACCACAACAGTATTTAGATACAAGAGTATATAAATATTATTCCAAAAGAAATTAATTTTCTTCTACAACACTTGATCTTATTCTCTTCTTTAAATAAGATCTTGTAGACAATGTTATGATGTCTAAAATTTGGTATTTTTAAGAATGGATAGTCTGATAAAATTTTGATTTGATTACTGGTGTATTCATTTAATGTCTTGACTGGAGCTGAATTAGTAAACCAACAATGCTTTGAATAACCCAGCCTATATTTGCTAAAAATTCTGCATGTTCCAAGACTATGAAGAAAAAAATATTTTTCCATATTTATAGAAAGTTAAAGCCTTGAAATTACATGACTTGGCAATATCCCTTAATTTCAGTCTTTGATCCTTTGAACAATTAGTTTCATAGGGAATGGAGATTTTGCTTTCATATGTGTTTTGTGTGTACATATATATATATACCCCAATATACATATTTCCATGTAAGCAATTACTAGACTATGTTGTGGCCTTTTCTTTGGATATCTGTAATAATGGAAGTTTTATGTAATGATCCACAAATATCAAAAAAGGTTCTGCTAAAAGACAAAGTCCAAAGCAGTTCAGCCCCAGAAGAATGCTGTGCATTTTTGTGGAATCAGGCTAGTCTATAGAAGAGGGGAGTTATTAGAACTGTTTCTTTCCTTTTTTTTTTTTTTTTTTTTAATAGTTTTTGGTAAACCCAGTAGTTAGAAATTGTTCTGAAATACTTTCAGCTGCACGAAAGATTGGAAAAAAGTTGTAACTGCTGTTGGAATTCTTTCACAGAATGCCTGTAATTCAGTCAGAATTCTGGGTTAATAAGAATGTTGAATTTGCTGGTGACACTATTCCTTTCTCATGTCTCCTCTTTCCTTCTACCTTTTCATTCCCTTTTCATTTCCTCGATTTTGTTGAGTTTGCTCTGGTCCTGCTGCCTACCCAAGTATTTTATTCACTACTCCTCAGTACAGCTTTTTACTTAAAATAGAGAGAAACATGCTGAAAGGTCACCCAATTTTCACTCTGTAGCCCATGTTACGTCAGGCATTTTAGCTTTAAATTCCTTCTCCTCTTCATTCCCTCTCTACCTCTGTATCGTTCTTGGGAGAAGAACTATATATTTATCTTATTCTGATTTGAAAGGTAATAAATTCAATTATTTCCCCCAAGTGGAGTCTGTTTTGTCCATGAGTGTAATTCCTGAGTGATCTTTTTCTGTTTTCTCAACTTACTAATTTTTCTTTTTTCCTCTCCCCTGCCCATATGAGGAGAAAAGTGACAGAGCAGCTTTGGTAGGCAACCAGCAGCCAGACAGGGTCAACCCAGATCCTGTTCTGTCTGTGACCCTTAGTTTGAATCAAAATAGCTGTCCCTCTGTTTCCTGTAGGCCAATTCCCCAGCTTTTCCTCCTTCCAGAGAAGTGTATATGTTTCTGTATTTGTGTGTGTGTGTAATACACATATGTTTGTGTATCTCCCCTCTTTATTGCCTTTGAGAGTTTAATGTCCTACATCTTTGCTCTAATGAGCTGCATGATAACAACTTCCATACTCATAAAAATGTCTCATGATAGTTTGCTGTTGCACATTCCTCCTCTTGACTATCCTCACTCCCTTTCAACAAGTGATAGTACAAGACATTTCCAACAACATAGCTTGAGCCTGTAGATTAAGCTACAAGTTAAATGACGTTAAATGAGCCAAAACTAATGAAGAAAATGTTCCAAATGTCACCAATAGAGTCATTGATTTAGACTTGAGATTTCTAGTTTCATGTGAGTTTTAGACAATGCAACTTCAGATTCCTCTTTTTTGACAGGAACTGTCAATAAAAATAAAAAAGGGTTAAAACCAAGAAAACTATTTCAGTCTTCTTGTGCAAGAGTGTCAGAAGTATGTCCAAAAATTTCCATAACAGACACAGTCCTTGATCAAAGTAAGTTCAAGGTTGTGTAACACAAACTAAAACTTGGGCTGTTAAAATTATTTCAAGGGTATGAGACAATAAAGCAGGTAAGGCTTCTTTCTCTGGCTCTAAGTGCATGAGATTAAATGTCAGTGGTTAAGTAATCATTTAGGCTGGTGCATCAAAAGTGATTGGATAGGAATACTGCCCATCCACTCACCTCTCTGTCCTTGGCTGAAGATTACGCTAGCTCTGCACATCACCTCGGCTCAGGCAGTACTTCGTAATTTCAGAGGTATTGTCAGAGCAGCATTATGTCTTTGCACAGGAAGAAATATCTCCCCTTATAGAGGGAATTTAGGGTATAGAGATGTGAGTTATAGTTACTGTTGGCACTATTTTTTTCTCCTTATTACAAGGTTTTTACCTATTTTGCTGGAGTACTTGATCACAGAGGAAGAGAATGTATTTGTAAATTATGTCAAATAGAGTGTTATTCTCATGGCAACATACTTGGGCTGATAAATAGCACTGAAATGCTGATGAAATGCACCAGGTCTCAGACCTGATCTGGAATACATATTCATGGAAAGTCCTGCTGAGTACATGGGATGCTTCATCCTTCATGCCTGGGAGGGGGAAGGGTCTTTTTCCATAAGCTTTCTCCCAACTTTCATTTACCTCAATTTGCCTTCACTGAAAATCTCACTGAAATATTATTTTTCCCAGAATACTTTTCCTAGAGACATGTCACAAAAGAAAAAAGAGCTGAGAATTCTGTTGAAATGTTTTCTTGTCTTCAATACTTCACAGAACTAGTTTAACTCCAAGACTTTAATTTGTTAAGTTTTTAATTGCAATTTTGTGTTCATACATGTTTTACTACTCCCTCTTTGCCACGGAGTGCAAGCTGATCTCTTCCAAATATGCTACTCTAGATATGTCTTAGAGAACATGCTTCCTGAAATCTTTTCTCCAAAAAAAATTTGCATTTATTTATTGTTAGAAGGTCCAGATTGGATCTCTCAGAGTTTATTCAGCTGTGACAAGTCTTGTCTTGTGCCTGTTACATATGTCTACAGCAGAAAATAACCTTCCCAGGTACCAATCAGAACCTCATAAATTTGTCTCATCCTCCCACTGTCTGATCTGATTCTTGTCTTATTCATCTAAGACAGGAAGGATAAGGCTGAAGAAATCCAGCCAGCTATGTAAGTATGAAGTCCATTTCTGATTCAATTCTAACTTATACCTTCAAAAGGCAACCAATTCCAAATTTAAGACTGAAATCTGTTTCAAATTTGTAACCTCTAGTATTTCTTTCACTTTCAACCAACACTTGGCATATCTGGTACCCTTTATGTGTCAAAAGGGATATTGGTAAAGCACTGCCTGAATTTTTCGTGTCCTGGTGGGGGCTCTGGTTTATCTTTTCTAGTTTGGATTATGTAGAAGTCATGTCAGGCAGAAAAGTAGAAGGTATATCCTATTCAGTGGCTCACCAACTCACCTTGATGCATGCATAAGAGATATACTGATATTGTAGCTGCTTTATAACAAAGCACAAGCAGATCACTTTCAATGTCTTGACATTTAACGCTAAATCTTACTCCCACATGTAAACTAAGAAACGTCTCTGTTAAGCCTAGAAATTGGTCAATGACATTCCTGACCCACTGAATTGCCCAAAGTTTGTCAAAAGAGACTTTCTTCCTGTGGCAGCCATGGGAAATATCTGAGGAAGGAGAAGGATCAGTAACAGATTGATGAGCTCTGCCCGGCAATGAGATCATTTGACACCTTCCTTTTTCCCACACAGCTCTGAAAGACAAAGAAGTGAGGCTTGTGGTCAGTAAGAAAAGAGAAAACAGAAACAGTACTCCCTAACACCATTTGAAAAAACGTGAACTCTGCTCCCTTCACAAGATGAATGGTTTAAAGTTCAAGAGAGGCCATATACTAAATCATATCCCTACTCTCTCCTTGATGCCAACCCTTAGGGAACAGCTGGCCTTAAATTTCTTGTCATTACTTCAGGGACGTGGAGAA
Organism: Rhadina sibilatrix; assembly: GCA_013400275.1. Taxonomy (NCBI): domain Eukaryota; kingdom Metazoa; phylum Chordata; class Aves; order Passeriformes; family Phylloscopidae; genus Rhadina; species Rhadina sibilatrix. The sequence continues at coordinate 360,228 of VWYO01013220.1, read as the reverse complement.
AAAAATATTAGAGGAAGGGTAGGAGGACTTTCCCACTCATTTATCAGATGGCGTTCTCCTATGTGCCAGGGAAGCAGCTATTTATCTTTTCCATGTCTTTTTTTGATCCTAGTCCTGACAGTCTAGCTTCCTGCTCCACTTTCTCACTTAATCTGGTGCTCATATTCCAGAAAAAATTAGAGTTCCAAAAAACGAAGGAGGCCAATATTACATGTGTTTGTGCTGCTGAGTCAGTTTCTACAAGCATTATTAGAAGATTCAAACTTATGATAAAAGATATTGTGGAGCTCAAACCAGCAGAGTCAACTTTATCAGACATTGACACCATCCAGGTAGAAATTCACAGATGTCCCAAGTGTTAGCCCTAATTCAGTATAATTTTTTTCAGGCAAGCTATTCTTCAGTCTTCAGAATATTCATGTCTTTCCTAGTATACACTGATGGCAGGTCTTCTCACAACCCATCTATCTCTTTTTATGTCCCTCTGGATATCTAGCAACTAGGTCACCCGCAGATCTAGTGCTTAGCAGATTCCTGACCTAATCCTAATGCCACAGGGACATCAGCAATTAATTCTTACATGTAAAAAATGTTCTACTCAGTGAAAAACACACTGCAGTTTTAGCAGACTTAACTGGATGCTCATGGAACAACCAGCTTCCAAAAATACCCTGGAAAAATTGGAAGCTCTATCATCAACAGTCTTTCTGGATGGATAAACCTCATTTAGCACAACAAACTATGATCATGGCTACATATTAAGTCCTTCACCCATTCAAAGATCAGTCTAGACCAAAGATCAGATAATCAGGCCGTACTTCAGCTACATCATTTTTTACAGCTTAGTGATGACCTGTCCAACTACATTTCTATGGACTTGATCTACTTTTCAATGCCCACAGTGCTTGGGAAATCCACAGCAGCCATCCTTGGACAGGGTTAATGAAACATCATGAGGAAAAACTAAGACATGAGGTCTCCCTTTCCTTATGGCATTTGCAACACTCAGAGCCTTTCCTAGGCAAAGGTGCCTTCATTGTCTCCACACACAACCAGCTGACACTGACAGCATTCTGTACCCAGTTACACAAGCTCATGGGATTTGTAAGGCACTGGCAATTCACCCCAGACAGCAGTATTCATCCACTACTCCTCTTAGCACCACTGTACCCTCCTTCACTGTTCAACATGAAATAAAGCATATACCATGTTCTTTATCTACTAGCTTGTTGAGTGATCTAAGATGCACCCAAAATAGCGTGCAATAAATCCTTCTTTAAAGATAATTCCTTCCTTCTCCAGGCGTATATTTTGGGCAGAATATCTGGGTAATTGAAAATTGTGTCAGTGGTTACTAGCTATCCATCCCTCATTCCTTCCAGAAACTATCTCAACCAGTACCATCAAACTCAGCAGTAAAATGAGAAGCCACTTAGGTAGTCCAAACTTTGTAATAGATTCATGGAATGTTTCAGCACAACGATTCAACAGCAGATGAGCATACTGTTAAAGGAGCTTTTGCAGAGGCTGAACTACAGTGGGTTTGAAGCTAAGCCAAAATTATGCAGAGGAATGAAAGAAGAGTTTGTACAAGAGAAAAAGACTCAGCTAAACTTTGCAGCAGGTGGCCCAGACTGGGGATAGAACTGAGACTGTCAAAGTGCAAAATAATTGCAGCAAGACATAAGTCTATGACTGGGTTGGATTCTTGAGGATGGTGCAGCAGGTGGAAATGGTGAAAAATACCAGGATAATTTCAGACTGTTCTGAAGCTGAACCTGGAACAGACCCCAGAACCCCAGTGTACCATAAATATGCAACCCCATGCTTTCCTGCAAGAATCAATTACTCATAGCCCAGTCAGCAGATATAAGGGAAGCAGACCTGCCCTCTGAGTGAAAATTGGGTGGGAAATTTGAGCTTCCAAATTACAACAGGTATTTGCTGAGATTGTATAGAATGTGCCTCTGCAAAGGCTCATAAATATATCAATAATGGGTGGACTGTCATAGGTAGATTTAAAAACACATACTTGACATAAGAGCCATCATTCTTCCCGATCTTAAATCACTTGAGCAAACCATGCTAGAGCTTTTCTAAGAGGAGATGATCAAAATAATTTAAAGGCTGAAAACATTTTTAAACATAATTGTTGGAAATTGATGGGAATTTTTGGCAGTAATTTTCAAAAAATTATTCCAGCTTTGAAGACTTCCACTCATATGGTCAAACTTCAGCAAAGTCATTATGAAACAACCTCCAGCTCTTTATGAGAGTGTGTCAGACAACCTTAATAATAGGCAGTGTTATCAGCTGGGCTGTATAATGCATAGCTGTGTGCATATATGCTGATATAGCTAACTCTTGACATTCCTGTTTGTGAAAGTATTTACCCTTCCCGCGCAGATCTGAAGTGAATGCATGATGGTCTGTAGTGTTAGGAAAGTTTTTATTGGCAAGTGTGTGATATGACTGCATTACCTACATATGGCAAAGCCACAACTGATTTTCAAGCAGCATGCCAATACAGACGCTAAGCCAGAAAATACTGAAGTATGTGGTTTTCATCTCTGTCACATACTTTAGAAATTGTTTAGACAGTTAAAGTTTGGGGTGGTTTTTTTGGTTTTTATAATTACTCCAATTTTTGTCTTTTCTTTTATAACTCTTTTCAAGGAAGGAAAGGTAACTTTGATCCTTAGACACATGAATATAAAAACAAATGTATATTTTTTATTTGAATAAAAATATGCTAATTTTAAGATCTGACTTCTGTGACTTACCAGAGCCCAGATCAAACACTGTGTGTGAACTCATCGTGGGATGCTGAAGCCTGTAGCTATGGTGATTCCTCAGCCTCCTAAATATTTAAAAACAAAGACTCGCTTCTCTCTGATGCACTGGCAAAGGAAAGTGAAAGGTTATATATCTGAAGCAAGAAAACAAGAAAATTCTGTAGCGATGTATATGATCATAAAAACAAAATAGCCTTCATATTCTCACCTAGAGAGTAGGAAAAAATGAATGGCTATGATTTTGTTGGTGAGGGAGTTGTGCAAAAACAGTCTTACTGCTCTGGATTCATTTCTTATGAGAAGTTCCAGTGTAGTTAGGTCCTATCATGTTAAATCATGCCAAGACTTTTTTAGGCTTCCCAGTGGGGAAAAAAAAAAAAAAAAAAAAATCCTTGCGTACAAGACTTCAACATTCATGTCACCCAAACTGATATAGCAACAATGGAGAAATGCACATAAGAGATCACAGAGGCATACTGATTTTTGCAAAGGCAGATTAATAGATGCACACAGAGGCAGGGATCTTTTTAGTTTCCGTATATCTTCATAATTAACTAGATTTAAAAAAAAGAAAAAAAAAAAAAAAGAGAGAGAAACTAATTACTTTTTCAATGTCTGTTAGCTACAGCAAGATCTTTCCATTTTAGGTACTGTATTTAGATTTCCAATGCAGCTACCCTGCCAAATGTTTATCTAAACATCTTCATTAGAGTAAAAACCCTCAGATAGTCAGAATGTCATGTCCATGACACTGATTACTTTCCTTTTTCTCTCCTGTCATGTACTAATGTGTCTCCAAGGTTATTCATAGACTCATAGAATGGCTGTGGTTTGAAGGGGCCTTAAATATAATCTGGTTCCAACCCCCATGCTGTGGGCAAGCACACCTCCCACTAGACCATCTTTCCCAAAGCCCCATCCCACCTAATCTTAGAAACTTCCAGGTTTGGGGCATCCACAGCTTCTCTGGGCAACTTGTTCCTGTGCTACACCACCCTCACAAGAAAGAATTTCTTCTGAATATCTAATCTAAACCTACCCTCTCTCAGTTTAAAGCCATTGTCCTATCACTACATGCCCCTGCAAAGAGTCCCTCTCTGGTTCTCTCCATCCCCTTTAGGTACTGGAAGGTGCTATAAGGTCTCCCCAGAGTCTTCTCCTCTCCAGGCTGAACAATGCAACTCTCTTAGCCTCTCTTCTCAGGAGAGGTGTTCCAGTCCTCTTAACAACTTAGCGACCCTCCTCTGGTCCCACTTCAACAGGTAGATGTTTTCCCTCAGCTGGGGAACCCAGAGGTGGATGCAGGTCTCACTCCAGGTGAGATTTCATCAGGGCAGAGTAGAGGGGCAGAATTCCCACCTTTGACCTGCCGGCCACTCTGTTTTTTATGCAGCCCAGGACGAGCTGGGCTTTCTGGATTGCAGATGCAGGTTGCTGGCTCGTGCTGAGCTTCTCATCCACCAATAACCGCAAGACCTTGAGGGCTGCCCTCAATCCATTCTCCAGCCTGTATTTGTGCTTGGATTACCCGGATCCAGGTGCCTGACTCAGCTTTCTTGAACTTCATGAGGTTCACTGAGGTCCACCTCTGAAGCCTGCCAAGGTCCCTTTGGAAGGCATCCCTTCCCTCCAGCATGTGACTGCACCACACAGCTTGGTGTCATCAGCAACATCGCCAAGGGTGCACTCAATCCCTCTGTCCATATCACCAATAAAGATATTAAACAGTGCTGGTTCCAATACCAATGCATGAGGAACACCACCCACCAGTGGTCTCCCTGTGGACACAGAGCTCTTGACTTCAGCTCTTCGAATGAGAGTCTTCCTTTTTTTCCTTTTTAAAAGTGGGAGTTATATTCCTCCTTTTTCAAGTCAGTGGGAGCTTCACTGTCACAACTTCTCAAATATGATGGACAACAGCTCAGCCACTTCATCCATCAGCTCCTCCAAGACCTGTGGGTGCACTCAGCAGGTCCCATGGACTTGTGGACCTTCAGGATCCTTTTATGGTCTTGAACCCTAATCTCTCTTACAGGGGGCTGTTCATTCTCCCAGTCCCTGCCTTTCCCTTCTGCGACTGGTGTGGCTGTGACTAGTTGATGGTGGAGACTGAGGAAAAATAGCTAAGTACCTTAGCTTTCTCCAGACCTGGGTAACCAGGTCTCCCATTTTTTTCTTGAAGAGGGCCCACATTTCCCTTGTCTTCCTTTTATCACCAACATACCTATGGAAACTTTTCTTATTGTTCACATTTCAGTGTCCTGCTTGGAATTTTTTATTTTTTTCTCTACACATTCATTGCAGGCTTTAAAATGCAGCTGTATACTAAAAAACTTGGTCTTCATTGTCCGGTTCAGCTCAATTGAAGCTGTTCTTGGAAAAAAACATTTTCTTCCAAGATGTTTTCTGTGTTCTATGATGCTTTAATTTATTTTTTATCTATTTTATTTATTATTGCGATTTGCTTTCTCAAGTATTGCCTTGAGCGCCTTGGAGGGGTTGGAAGTAGTGGCTATGTAAATAAACTTAGTATTATTCCAGATGTTTGTTACATTTGAGGGCCAAATTGTGCTCACAATTAGACTAGGGAAATCCTGCTGTCTTCAGTGTGATTGCCACAGAAGAAAAAAGAAAGCAGACACTATCCCTGCCTCTTTTTTTAGTACTTTTTTGTTTATCTCACATCTTGACCATTTGTTACATAGAGACAGATCCTTAATTTGTAGACAGGCTACTAAATTTTATTATAGTAAAGTAATTACTTATCTCTTCTCAAGACTCCATTCTACCTCTGCAAACATGTTCTGTTAATCCTTTCCATTATGCACGTTTAGCAATACTTAAATTCCTACATCAGGCACCCAAACTCTATATACTGTACCAAGACAGGAAAAAGACTGCTCCAAATCAGAACAGCTAGCAAAGATATACAGAGAATTCTAAAGGGGTTGAAATGACCTAAAAGTCTTATTGGGGGCCATTATAAAATTCTTTACCAGTTAAATCTTCAGCAGTTATTCACTTCTTTCACACAGTATCTGTACTAAAGTTCTATCCTCTTGCTTATTCTGCGATTTCTGTTTTGATTTAAATTGTTTTAAAGCAGCTCTTTAAAATACTTTCTCCTCTAAGGGCCTTAAATCTTAAGTTCCCAGATCAGGTGTTGGACCAGTGCCATCCATGCCATTCCCTTCATAGGAGAGAGTGGCAGGTTCTCAGAATATGCACCAGGCAGACAAATGTGCAACCCACTAAAAAGATTTTAAAACTTCAGAACACACCTTTTGACCTCTTTAGTCCAGAAACCTTGACTCTGTACCTCTGTACAGTAACTGGAAAGACATTATGTCTGTCTAAATAATAGTACTGGCTATTTAGATCCAAAAATAAATGCTCTAAAGTGGAAAGTGCTTGTCACACAAGACTCCTGCCAAGAGGCAAATACTCAAAAAAGATGGGAAACAAAATTCATAATTTCTTGTATAGTGTATAAAATGATTCTGTATTAAATGAAAAATAAGATAAATAATTGCTACCATTCATATTATAGTTTATGAAAATGTAGGTTTTTGTCAGCAAAAGTTACATAATAATTATAAAAATAACTCTAGTATCAGTTTTAAAATAATTTTTTAAACTATTTTGATCCTTTCCTGAGGAGTGCGTTATATTGACAAATAGATTTTGCCCTGTTTTTGTCCAAGTGTTGTATGAGGTGGGGAAGGAGCAGTCCTTCCAACAGACTTTTGGTTTGACACAGACTTTGTGGATGGTGAATGTTTTCCAGGATCCAAAAAATGATTGCACAAAGTTATGAAGAAAACACCCACAACAGTGGTTAAAATAATGACACCATATCTATCTCAACCAGTCCCTATGACTAAGGTTTTCAGAAGCTGGGAGTTTGTACCATGTGAGTATGTTTTCTTAATCAACAGTCAGATGTCAGACCGTGCTTTGGTTTGGTTTGGTAGGTCATTCTGACAAACATTGCATCTTGGAGAAAAAAAAAAAACAAAACAAACCAACTAGATTAAAACTAGGTAAATATAGTTTAAATCCGAGCTTGCAATATGTAAATCTTTTTGATGAAGCATTTATCTGGAGTACCTTATCTCCTGAATGCCCCCCATCCCAAACCTCAACCTCACTTAGAGATTTAAGAAATTTTTCAATTATGTTTTAACCTATGAGTTAAAGACGCTGTCCTTTTTAAAGACCCCTGTGTATTGCCAACTTAGCTTATAAATCAAGCTTCTGAAAAACTCAAACCAAGGTGTTTAAAACTCAGGCAACAGTATTTAAGATAAGCACCAGAGCTGCCAGGGAATCAGCAACAGGTAGTATTAACATATCACTAAGTAAAATGCTCTTTGTTAATTAAATGGATAAATAAATAAATGGAAAATACTATGAACAACATGACCAGCAGAAAACCTTTGCACCCAGAGTAAAATACTGCTTTGTGGTTATATATAAAAATATTTGCAAAACAAAAGACCTGAACTGTGCCCTGAACAGAGTCCTGCCCAGTCTCACTGTGTGGCTGAGGAGGGCACTGGTTGCTGCAGTTGTCATACATGATTTAAATTACAGTGTATCTTCCCCTCTGTATCACTTATGTAAGATCACAGAGGTTTCTGTATTACCAGTGACAAATTTGGGTACTCAGAATTCAGTTTTAGGGTAACACAAAGGGAGGGGTCAGGTAATCTCTTAGGCTTGAGGGGTGACAGACACAGAGGGAGCAAATTCAAAGGAAAACAACACTAGGAAGGTGGCTTTGTAGTACACCTTTCTTCCTGTGCTCACACATAAAAACTTTACTGCTCCTGAAGAGGTGGAAAGAAGGAGGATGATAAGCAGTTTATACTTTCAAAAATACTGGGTTTGTAGTTACACCCACCAGAACTTCAATTTCCTGTCCTTCCTAGCAGAAAAATGAGAAAGACAGCTAAAAGAAGATACAGCAAAAGCAGGTTCACAGGAGAAACTATTAGGAGGATCTTAGGGCAAGAATCTGGGCTTACTTAGTATGTCTCTGTATGTCACTTTACAGTCATATTCTAAATAACCAAAAAAAAAAAAAAAACAAAAAAATTTAAAAANAAAAAAAAAAAAAAACCAAAAAATTTAAACAGGTCTTAGAAAGCAACTTGGCACTTCCAGAATTACCTACCATTTGCAAAGCTATTGGGCCTTAAATATCACATCATGCTGCATTAACTCACAGGAGGAAAGTGCATATGTTTCCCATTTGAGGTTAATTTCACAAAATTAAAGCTGCTCTATGACCGTAGGAATTAATGTTTGATTTCCAGTGGCTTTGTGTCTTGTGGCTGGCTGAATGCTTTATTGAACCATAACAATGCTGTCTAGTAAAGTGCAAATTTGACTAATAAATTTACCTGGTGTCCAATAAATTTCAAACTCATAGTTCACACTTTCCTAATACATTGGTCATTCAAAGATCTCTCTACATTTCTTCCTAACCCATCTCATTACTAGTCTGAACATAACTATCCCTATGAGTGATTCTGCCTGGTTTTCAGCAAATGTAAATGTCAGGATTGCTAGTGATTCCTAATAGCCCCACAAAGCAAATTTATGGTTGCAAGCTACATACTTTTCAGATCCAGCCATTTACAGAAAATTAATTTATCTGCCTGACCCATTACATCCAAGAAAGATCTGAAGTGTTGTAACTAGCAACTACTGCAAGTCCTATCACTTTTATGCATTATTGCACATTATGGGTAGAAAAGCAAAATGACACCAAATGACTTTTCATGGGAAAGAGACCTGGCATAATACCAGTTGGAAAATCTGCCAAAATATTGCTTTGTTTAAATTGGCCTAATGCTTTTCAGACGCTGATATCTTTGACTGATGTCCCTGCCAAGAAGATTATGAAGTGCTGAATTGTTTAAGAACACTGTATCTTGATTTGCTTTAGTAGTTTTACCTTTTGAAATGTGGTATAACTTTCTAATGTTAGAATAAACATATAACTAGAAGAAGCATATAGCTACAAAAAAAAAAAAAAATAAAAAATTCACCGTTGTTCCTTCAGTTGGTCATCATAAAGATTTGGATAGCTTGGGACAGGCTCTAATGAGAAAGATAAAGTAGTTCAGGATTATTCTTTTCCTCTTTTTGATAAGCATTTGGTTAAAAGAAAATCCCATAGTTTCTTCCTGTAAACACTGTAATACATTTTCCCGAGCTTAATGCAAAGAAAACCTGCTCCAACAAACTTGAATTTTTTTCAAGTCAGAAAGGCTCCTGTGAATATAAAATATAAGTATTTTTAAAAGCATGTGTAAAGCCTTTTACTGTGGAATTTAATGGCCAACCTGCAGTACTATTTCTAGAGTTCAAACACATAGCAGTTTTTTTTTCTTTTAATTCATTCTAACTAATCATTAATCTCTATTATCAAATTGTCTGTAATTCATACTGCAATTATATTAGTGCTAATGTTTATACCTCAATTAAAACCTCACACTTCATGTGTGTTTACCAAAACTGAAAATTCTATCCTATTTATAAATGAAAAACTTAATTTGTGAAGAAGTTCCATGCACCAGACAGTCATGGAGTAATGCAGTTACTCATGACTTGTGTAACTATTGAAAAACAATGAATGGGAATTTTAGATTGAAATACCATGTATAATCTGCTTCTAGTAATTTTTGTAAAAGAATTGGTGCAGAAAATTAGAATCAAATATGGTCATATGACTATAGTTTGACTTATACTGTGCTTTTTTTGTTTTCCCAGTTAAAGTTGCGATTTGATTTTTCTCATTTACATTCAAAGAGTCCATTAAATTATGTCATTATGATTACATATAAATTATATATTAAATTTCTAATGTAAATATCTAGTATTTATATTATTTATCCAGAAAGAAACATGAAGAAACTTTAAAAAACCTTTTTGATAAATCTTCCTGAGGTCTTTTACCTTTTGCAATCAAAAGAAGTAGCATCTGTGACAACCAATGGTATTTGAAAAGTATGCAAAAAAGAGATGTAGTTAGCCTGCCAGCCACATAAAATTGACATATTTGTTCAGGTCTTCTCTTCTGATGGTAAAAAAGGATTAATCAGCACCTCCCTGAGGTCAATAATGAAATCCATGTATTTTAAAATAACAAATATTGGCTGCTTCTAGTACCCACTGATGAGGAGTCTGCAAGGAACAGGAGTGCTCAATACAAGCAGCTGACTGGAAACATATTTTCTCTAGACATAACTCCACACCATAATTAATTATAATTCTGTTTACTATATTGCAGTTAATGTAATCAATTATGTTAAATATATTAATGTATAATAATTACTTAAGATTATTTCAGATTTCAGAGTCCACTTCCTTGGACAAGGGTTCCAGCTACATGAAATCTCATTTACTATATTTTGATGTTTAATATTGGTTTTTAATATTTAGGAATGTTGTAGCATAAATTTATTAAGGAGCACCTCTGCTAAAAGGGTGAAAAGGCACTTGAATCTCAGGCTGAATAATTGCATCTCTGGTGTGCAGTGCTCAATAAGAGTCATTGTGGGGCTGCCGTGCACGAGGAGGAGTTGCAGAATGAGCACTTTCCAACATAAAATAGTGCAGAGAAGCCCAGTCTAGGCAGCAGCTCACAACTCCAAGAACCATCAGAACCATGGAAGCTCCTCTAGAAAAGAAAGCCTGCCACAAAACAAAACAAAACTGACACACTGTAAAGCAGCCTTGTTAAGTACTGAGCCTCTCTGGGAAAGGAGTAAACAAAAACATGCAAAGGTTTAGAACAGTGGGCAGGGAATAGGTGGCCAAAATGAGTTGATAAAGGCTGTTGTGTAAGAGTGACCTTTTTTTCATGGGAGATCTTTTCAAAGATTTGATACACTTTTCGAAGGCATGTATGTCTCTAGAATGCACTGGTAGTGAACAGGCTATGCCATTCAGCTTTTGAGTATCTGCCTTCCAAACTTCTGGAGTTTAATTCAGCCAGATTTTTCTGAAATCTCTCTAATTGTATGACAAAGCTTTTATAGTGAAAGTGAGATCTTTAAAAATATTCATTGCTTCCAAAATATATGCCTCCAACAGTGTCCTTGGCCCAGAAGAAAGAAATTAGATATCCACTAGTAAACATGCATATGTTTTATTTAATCTAAGAAAATACAGAGAAGCTGATATTTTCCACGATACCTTGAGAATTTTAAGTTTTCACTACAATTACCACTATGCCCTATCTAAAGACTAAGAAAGGGATTATTGTTTTGGCTTGTCAGATTTTAAACTGGTGTGATTAAAATGTGACATTTCTATAAATGTGGGGGTTTTTCCTTATTTCTGACATCATAAGCTTCTGATTCAGCAAAGTTCATAAGCGTGTACTTTCTTTGAGGTATATCACTAGTCCCACTACTCACAGGCTTAAAATTAAAGACATGTTTAAATTCTATTTTGGCTGAGACCCTAAATTAAAGCTGATTCCAGTTAAGTGTTTGAAGTCACACTGGGCTACTAAGAACAGAGACAGGCTCTTATTTAAGCTTCCTGAGCCCTGCTGAACTGAGACTCTGAAGTGTCTGAGTATTAGATTCAAAGCTGGCATAGAAAATCTAACTTAGTTTGCTACTAGCTTCCAGTTCAAAGGCATCATTCTTCTGTCTCTTTTTAAATACTTCAAAAACATGCAGACTTCCCTTAATCAAATTAAAATATGGCAGTGTCATGTAAGGGGTGTTTTCTGAGAATTGCTCCTGTCATCAAATACTAGCATTACAACATTAGTATTGCACTCACTGTTATATAGAGAAATGTGAGTCTTGAAGGGCCAAATTCTATTTGTAATCACATTTAACATGGGGCCTGAAGGAAAGGTAGTGTTCTGGGGTAAAAGAACATTTTGGTTTCATTTTGTCACAGTTTGATATTTAGCACAACCAGAAATTTGGTTCCTGCTGCCAAATTCTGACTGCTCAGACTCTTCTGACATTAATATTCAAGTTAATTTAAAATTAAAGATTATCTCTCAAGAAGTGTAACATAGGAAGTTGGATTTAAACAACTAGATTTTGATGCTCTTGAACAACCGTGGCAACCTAACTACATTGCTACACACACAAATTCCCTCCTTTCCAGAAGAAAACACAGTAAACAGTACATGCAAATGGACAAAGTGTAATGCAGAGACAACTCACCCAAATTTCTCAGAACATGAAGAAAAAGACAGAAGACAAATGCAGGAAAAGGCTTTCTATATGTCTTTTCCATGTTAAGGATTTTGTTTCCCCAGATGAGGACAAAACAGCCAAAAAAACCCATAATCCCCAATGTCTTAGTTTATCTGTTTCTCAGGGAACACCATGTTTGCTTTACAAAAGTTGATAATATTCACAATATTCAGCTTGTAACTCTGGAAAAAAAAAACAGTCATGAAAAAGCACTTGGTCTAAAGGATAAATCGAAGATCTTCACTGGGTTAAACAATACCTCAGTGCTCCTGCAAAACTTAAATGCTTTTCCTCAGTCAGTGTCTACTCAATTCCAAATATTTAAAGATCAGAACTTAAATGTTGTCATCTCAGATAAGGATAAAAGGTGAAATACCAAATTTCTATCAAGCAAAGATTCACAAGTTTTTGATTTAAAAATTTCTCTATGACTTATTTTTTGGTATTTGAGGGGTTTAACAGTTTCATGATTAAGTTTATGAAATCATCTGATGTATTAAATCATTTTCACAGTAAGCAAATATCTGGTTTATGATAAAGTAGATTTATGATAAATATAAATACCAATCCAAAATAAAGATTCCATCACATTAGCCATTGAACCAATAAGGTAATGACATCTTCCCATCAGAACTTACAGTCAGTATTAAACAGTTATTTGAAATACACATATAAAAGGAAACTGGGGCAGGGGAGTGAGGTTGTGAAGGGGAAAAATGAGTAATGTGAAATTACACAAATTTAGCAAAAGTTCATAAGCCTTGGCTTGTCACATTAGACCCCTCTCCTACGCTGAGAACTTTAAAGTGCAAATGAGTTAATGAGCCTTCACTAAAAGGAAGAAGTTTGGGGATTTTTTAAAGCAAAAGCAAACACCAAACCCCAGTATCTTTACATTGCAGAAACCAAGCTAAAAAACTCCATAGGTTGCAGAAATGGTGCCACTATGTAAACATATTATATCACTACTTTCTTACCCAAAATAAAAGGAAAAAAAGGGGATGAACACATAAAGATATATTGAATGCCCCTGGTTACATACTGTGACTGGACTAAATATCCTTTTGTCCCACCTTATGAACTTGGATTGTAAGAAGGCACATCAAAGTCTGCCTCACAGTCACCAAGCACAAGAGTGTGCTTGGTGCAGTGGAGCCACAATATCATTTAGTCAGACTAGATATAGTAAAACTATCCAAGACAGGAGAAACCTGGGGTGCTGCACACACCAGCCCCAACATGGTGGTTTAACGCTGCCTACATGTGGGGGTTTTTATCTTCTTTTCTTCCTGTTAGAGCTGGGATTAATGCACAGGACACAGTTTTCATGTTTGGACGCAGCTGTTTATTAATTCTTATCTGTACTACAGTCTCATGAGTCGTGAGCTCTAACTAACAAGGTAGAAAATGGAGTACCTCTAACTCTTTCCAAGGTCTTCCAAGCATAAACTGCCCAATAATCAGATGACACCTACATTATTTATACTTTTGACCCAATAATTGCCCACCCAAGGCATGCAGTGCCGACCTTTTCACCCATTTAGAAAAAAAACACCCAAACCCATGAAGAAGAAGGCAGAAGAAGAAGGCAAAAGGAGAAGAACTTAGCCAACACCTTAAATCCTCCATATTGCCCCATATATATTACCATATACTAAAATCTTAAATTCTAAGTTTTTCACCCTGTGAGATCACACAATACTATCCAAACTACACACCCACAACGCCAGTGCTATCATTCAACTTCAGAAGCCTGTTCCACAGCCTCAGGTCAAATGTAGTGCCTGCCTGAGGGTCAGTGTCTTTTAGCTCAGAAGGCCTGAAATTTTCAGTTTCCAGAATTCCAACACCTACACATGCAGCCTATGCCAAGAGAAAAGGAGCCCATATGTATCAGTGTTGTAGTATTTTATAATCACATTTGGATATCAAACAAAATCTTCCTGAACACCCTCTGACAGCACAAAACAACCATGTTAAGGAAAGGCTGTTGCAAGGACAGGATAGATAGAGCAATAACAACTACAAAAACAGGTTGAAAATTACACTGTCAAAGATTAAAATGCTGCCATGGATGTGGAGACTTTTCTGAGTAATGCCAAGAGGTCTGGATATGTTCCCATCAAAAGTTGCTCGGAGCTGCAAATCTTTTAAGCACTACTCCCTAAGGAATAAACTTGTAAGATAACTGGTAGAATAACAGTGAGAAAAAGAACAGTATATTCACAAGTACTGGGAATGGAATTGCCATTAACATTTGCCATCCTTTTATTGTGTCAAGTTTACACTTTGTTGCTTAATCTTGCTAAAACTTCCACAAACAAGTGTGAGACTTGAGCGAAGAATGGTTGTATTTGAACTGTTGACTGCTGTGTAGGACTAAGATGAACAACAGATTATTTAATATGTCCTATTCCTTCTTTAACTTTTGCATGTCTGCCCTCTGTGGTGCCTATATCATTTGCACTACAAACCAGCAAATTCCAAGATAGGTTACTAAAGAAAAAAAGACAGAACAATAAAAGGTAGAGCTGAGTTGACCCTTAATTCCAGCAACAATGTCATGAAGACTTGGCATGAAGGCACAGGTTGCCACTGAAGCTGAACACTCCAGACATACAGGAAATCCTTACAGCTGAAATCAGTGCAGTGTGTTCTCTCAAATCTTGTGGGATGAATGGTTTGCCAGGAAGCTGCAGTGAGAGTAAAGGAGTCAATCTGATAATGTGAACTCTAGCTCCATCAGAACACCAGTGGTCCTGTTCTCAACCATTTGAGATTTGGAAGGAAAATAAGAGCAGAGGAGGAGGGGCAGGGCACTTTACTATTCTATTCTATTCTATTCTATTCTATTCTATTCTATTCTATTCTATTCTATTCTATTCTATTTCTATTTCTATCTCTATTTCTATTTCTATTCCATTCCATTCCATTCCATTCTTCTTTTCTTGCTCTTTTTTCCTCTGCTTTTCTCCTACACATGACAACTTTTGTAACTGTGGTGTAAATCCAACAAGAGAAGCTGAAAACAGGTACCCAAATCAGTTCTGGCTCTACATTCTTAGCTGGCCTATTAAACCCAAAGGCTGCACTTGAGGTCTTTCGCTCATGAATGTCTGAGTCAGCTCCTCAGGCAGATGTTCCATTTTCTGACATGTTTCTCTTTCCTGACCTCTTCTTTGAACCCTTCCTCATGTGGTCCACCAGGAAACATGATAAATGTGAGTAGCAACAGAAATCTAGAAAGTCCAAACCAGCTCAATTATCTTCTCTTTTTATCCCAGAAAAACTATTGCTGTTTTTCATGTAATCTAAAAGACAGTTGAAGGGAATTTCACTATAAAAGCTCACAACAGATAAAAGAGAGAGGGATAATGTTTAACTGCAAGTTTAGCTCAATATTGCAAGCAATTTAACCATTTTCCTTTGGGTCTGTAATCAAAAGATAGATTTGTAATGGCAGCTATTACAATGGGAGTTTGCCAGCAATAACTTGAAACAAAACCCAGACCATGCTTCACTGTTTATGTTGTAACTGTGAACATAGGTTATGTTAACATCTTATCTTTTGCAGGGCCTGACACCCTACCTTCAACACAACACTTAGGTGACTATTTGCACTATTTAACCATTTGCACATTTGAAACATTCTCTGCTGTGTATACCTCAGAGACTTCTGTGGGGAAAATGTCAGCTAAGGCGCTTCAGCCACTTCCAAGAAATAGATTTCTAAGAATTTTGATTAAAAAGTGTTGAGACAAGGAATGAGGCAAGATGTGATACTGAGATGACTGGACAAGAGCCCAAAGGGCATGGATCCCATGCAAAGAAGGGTAAGCAAATACATTATTTATCATAATGCACACTCATAAGGAGATTGAATTAAGGTGGCAAATGGACCTTGCAATTCTTGGACTTCATAATTTATGAATGCTTGACTTGGAATGTAAATATTGTTAACGTGCTGTTTTGATATATATTATTTTCTAAGATGTTGTTACAGAAAGAAACAAGACACTTCATTGTGAAAAGGAGCCATTTAGGAGGTTGTGAATCTTTATATAGAGTTCAACTTTTATCTGAAAATGTCGTGTCCACATGCTAGTTCACTGTATTGAGAATGAATCCATGGTTAACAAGCTAATGAAGAGTGTAGTGCCGCAAGCTAGTGAAGAGTGTAGCAACCACAGAAATACAATATTTCTGATATTCTCTCTCCAGAATAGGGGATGACTCTTGGAAACATTTTTTTATGTCCCTACTTAGGTAAAATTTTGACAGAACTAGGCAATTTGGCACGTTTTTGTTTAAAAAACAGAACCTTCAAAATCTTCCCATGTTTTTGGAATTATATTTTTAAACAAAAAGGCAATTCCTTTTTTCCAGAATGTTGCCTCACTCATTTGTTTCATAATATACTTACACTATAGAGAACAAAAAGGGCACAATATTTTTGTGTCTAAAACCAAATGAGAACACAATCCCCATAGGACTCAGCTTCTCCAATTTCCAGGAGACTTAGCACTTTTTGATTCAAAAGAATCAAACAAAAAAAAGGAATGTCATGGCATTTTCAGGAACAAAAAATGAAAACAACATCATTATTCCCATTCTCCTAAATGGTTCATTTTCACTACGGGTAGAGCATTTTGTTTCTATACCCGTATACTTTGTTATTAAAGACAAAGATGTAAGATATTATTTAATAAATAAAATCAAATCTCTGAGGAAATAGTATTCAATATGTGGATCATCAGTGCAAGGGAGAGAGAAAAATCTAGGGCAGTATTTGTGACAGGAACACTAATGCAAATGCATTTTCCATTCATTCTCATGTCATATCCACTGACTTCTATGGGTGATCATTTTCACAGCTCTGAGATCTTTTTTAAAAAATCATTTCCACTTAGTAGATATGCTTAATACTCTCACTCGTAGGAGTGTATTGTTAAGTAGTTGACTGGGAACAGGATAGTTCAACCATTAGTGTTTTGACAAAAAAAAAAAAAGGAAGTCCACCACTGATAAACACCTGAATAGTTGATTTTCACTGTAATAAGTACTTTGAGGAGGCTAAAGAATAATGAATTTAGTTCTGCATATACACATTAGGACAGGCATCTGAAATAAATTATATTTGCAAAAATACAGACCCAGTGTAGCTATGTTAAGCTTCTGTGTCTGTCTAGAAAGAAATTTTGAAGGTCTGATGTATATTTTTTCCATCTTCCATAATTTTGTGCGTGTCTTCATCAGAACACAGAAGCTGCTGTCCTGTTGAGCCAACAGCAGCAGCTGCAAGTGTTCCTTGATGCCTGGTGAGCTGAACAGGAGTCTGGAGTACATCACACAGGACAGATCCCATTTGCCTTGACTATGTAAGTATTTATTACTCCTTGTGCTGCTCTTTCCTCTTCTCTCTTCTATCTCCAGGACAAAAGAAATCAGAGAAATGCACCCTTGCCAGTCATCAAAGAAATGAGTCCAGCAACTGGGCCACATGAATGGGTTTGCCTCACGTGCCAAAAAGAAAAAGCATAAGGCTCTCAAGAATGCCAAGTTCAGGAACTCCTCCAAACTTCCCATGCATGAGTTAAAGCAGTAATGGCCAAATGAGCACTGGGTGATGAACGACCAGTGAGCCAAATGCAATAAACAGCTGCCAGTAGCATAAGAAATTGTGAAATGAGTAAAAAGAAAACCAAAGAGAAGTAAAGCTTCTGTGGTTTCCAGTGATCAGAGTTCAGAGTGCTACTGCAAGGAGGAAGTGCTTGCTGTTTTCTTATTCTCTTAAAGACATTGAGGCCTCACAATTATGCCATTGCCTTCCACAAAATCTACTTGGACTGGCACAGCTTGCTACTAAAATGGCTAAAGGAGAAATACCATAAACTTCATTATTTTTCCCAAAGCACTTTGGTTTTCAGACCACTAGGATCCTTGCTAGACAGCTAGGAGCACTGAACCCCTGTCTGCTCATGGAAATTACATTGCTGCCACAATTAATACAACACATTAATTCACAGTACATGTGTATAGAAAATCTAAGTGCCATCATGCCTGTAACTCCCTTGCTACACTGAGTGCTTTTTGTTATTCTGTGGTACTGCAGAGTGATGTAGTACCTGTACCTCTTAGAGCCTTTACTGCTAAATCTGTCTCAAAGGCAGATGGTAGTATTTTCCTGTGACTGTTGAAAGATGAAAGATAAATTATGTAGTTCGCTCTCAGGTCTCTAGTGTTATCTGAGCTGCTCAGTTTATCCCATCTTCAGTGGGAAAAGGGTACATCTCTCCTATGGGCCCCAACAGTATCAACCAATGTCATTGGGATGTCTGAGATAAACAGGGAAACTCAAATGTTACACAGGTAGCTAAATCAAACTCTTAAATGGATCCTAGAAATATAACACTGAAATGTTTGTCATTAATTAGATTCTTTTTTTCATTCATTTTGGCCTTACTCCTGTGTTCCACTCTCTCATTAGTCGCATCTCTTCTTCAAATAGCTTTTCCCTCATATCTAGGTCCTCACCTCCAGTAACTGGCCACCAGTTCAAGTTAATGTGAACTACTGCTCCTGATCATACAATTGGCATGTCTGTATCTCTGTTTGGGAACCAGTGAAATGCTGAACTAGGCTGTGAATGCCTGTGGAAGTTACATGTTCATGCTGCCTCACAGAGGGCAGTGCAGGCAGACATCAGCCCAGAGTCTCTGCCCACCCAGTCTGGTGGAGTACGGCATGAGAGCAGGGCAAAGTACAGGTCATACTGGGTACAGCCCACAGATACTGACCCAAAGCCAGCCAGACCTCTGTTGTCTTGATTATGAGCCATTTTTGCTTTTGTTAGTACACTGGAAAGGGCCAATAACTCAAATTTCTTGCCTAATACCACTAGAATATATTTTTTTTCAAAAGACAGCTTTTAATTTTGTGATTTTTTTCTTACAAAAGTTTAAAAAAAATCTTCATTCTTTAATTATATTGAGATCTGTATATATTAAGGAATGACTGACTTTAAAAAATCTAATGTATCAATTTGGCTAGCTACCTACCCTTATTTTATACTGTTCCATCAGTAAGTTATCTAGCAGACTGACACAAAGTAGTAGGCTTAAATATGCAGCAAAATAAATGTGAACAGTATCTTCAGTTGATGAGGGAAAGGAAGTTATTTCAAAAGATGTAATTGATGCAACATCTTAGAGCTTCCTGAATTAGCATGTTTTTAGATTTGATTATTGAGGACTGTATTTGAAAGGTGGTTTCAAGGCACTTGGCTACAAATCTGTTCCAGATGTTGTCAGTTACGCAGTGTGTTTATTAAGCCCTTTTGTATTTTCCATTTCAGTGTGTGCTAAACTGCTGGTTTGTTTTATCTTCTTACTCCAATGTCAAAAGGGTTCAATGGCAAGAGAGACAATGGAAATAAAAACAGATTATAAAGACAACCACACATCCAAAAGAGCCTTTAATTTTATTACAGAAATTTCATCCATTCAGTCAACAAGTCATAAAACCTACTGGACCAGATCTTTATAAGATGTGCTAGGTATAATGCACTTGCAGATATACCAATTTGCCACAACAGATAGTAAAACTTCCGTGTTTGCAAAAGGTGATAATTCAAAAATGTCCCTCCTCACAGTCCGGGATATATGAAGATCTCTTGATGAACTACTTGAATTTCACAGAAAGAGAGCATGCAGACTGTGAATGTGCAGTTGTGTAAATTAGGGTTACCTCTCTGAAGTCACAAAAATCAGGATGCAGAAGAGTGGATGCAGTGTATCTCGTTTATATGTCACATATGCTCCACAGATGCAAGTGATTACCCCTACAAAACCATTACTGAATACTCAATGACTGTATTTTGAAATTATAAAGGCTGAAAAAATAAAGATATATTAATTCTAATAATAGTTAGATGCAAAGAAAGGGAAACATGATATATCCCTCCTCTAAAAACAAAAATCCCTGAATTTCCATGACTTGGGGAATCATTAATCTTTTTAGCAGCTGACAGCACCAGTCAATACTTTTTCTCTTTAAAAAACAAACAAACAAACAAACAAACAAACAAAACAAACAAGGTTGAAACTTGCAATTTAAAGATTTCATAAGTGTTCATGGCACAGACTATTAAAAGCCAGGATGCTGAATACAGCATCTTCAAACACAGGGAAGGAATGTGACTATGACCTTTTTTTAAGACCCTCCTGTGACTAAATCAAGTCTGCTGATACTCAGGTGGAGGTTTTAGGCAACACATGCACCACATTACATCATTTTAATATCTTGCATCATTTTTTTTTTCTGTGATGGATTAGGATTCAAACAAAATTCCATTTATGAAATTTTCATGTGTGGGAGAGTTGATTCTCTGGATATAATTTCTGAGGAGATGGGGTAAAGTTTACTCTGGTTTTAATTTCAGAGTAATTCAGTTTGAACCCTTTGGATCAAAAGTTTTGGCTCAAACTAATACTTAATTTTCACATATTCTGCCCAGCTTTAATCATAATTTACCAATGGAAACCAATCACATGGTTATTTTAGGCACTTGATTCCCTTTGAAATTCTGTTATCCTGCACTTCTAAATAACTATTTTTCTACTTACCCCCAAAGACAGAAAATCAGGCCAATAGTTCACGCAAAGTTTGGTGATGGAACACTGTTCTTAAACTTATTCTTTGTTCTAGAAAAATTGAACATTTCCAGAACCTAAAAATAGCATAATCAGTTGAATGCACACTGATTGTTACATAGTTTTACCTATTCTGTCCAAGAAGTTTTGTAGAGTGTTCACAGTTCACTCATGAAGAAATAGGCCTCATATTCATTTTTTCCCCATTCATCCAGAGGAAATTATCAATTTTAGATTTTGTCATGAATAACAGAAGCTTGTAAGTGGATTGAGAGAGAAGACAGCAAAGAGAAATAACTGACTGCAAATATGATCTTGCCTAAAGAGGTTAATGAGCCATAAAACAGAGAAATAAATGCAAATGTAGAGAAAACTACAAAAATGTGATTGCACAATAGCCACAGGTAAGTGCACCATGTAAAGGTGCCTAGAGTACCATAACAGAATTGGAACAGACTACAGGAGTAAGATGTAATTTCAGAGCAAAAGCAATTCTTTTTGGAGGTCAGTTTGAGCTTTCTCTGTGTGGTTTCATTCTCCTACTTATTCTGCACTACTCTGGGACATTAACCTGTTAAGTGTTATGTCAATTTGCCACTGGGAATTACCTGTGTCTAATACTTGGTTCCAAAATATTCTCCACCTGACAGTCACATCTGTAGTAGGTGAACTTGTTTAGCATTTTCAATTTTGGTCTACCTATCAAACTACGTTCTTGCATATTTGTATCACTTTTTGGAATCTGCATTTGTGATGATTATGCAACCCTCATGCTAGAGCTCCCAGCACCTCTTAGTTTCCTTCAATAAAGAATCCTTGCATCATTGTCAATACAAAGCCTTCACTGAAGTGTACCTAAATATTTTTCAAAGCCCACGTAAATTCTCTATGAAGAGCAGAACTAATTTCATCCCTTCTGCCTTTGATGCGTCCTGTGTTTTAATGGCATTGGAATCTTAGAGAAATAGATCTGGATGGGAAGTGAAGGACTCATCCTGTGCATACCATCTCCTCTCCTTCTTTCATGTACAATGTGGGAGACTACAGCAAAATCACTCCCTTGGTTACACAAATGAGAAGAATCTGGTCTATAAAGATAACAAGCCCTGCAATGGATAGCCTTTAGAAAAAAAGTAGGCACACAACCTTCCCATATTTAGGACTTGAGAAAGTCTCAGCAAACAGTTAGATAGTCACATTTGGCTCTAGCAAGAAGCTACTGGCAAAGGGCTCAGATGCCACCGTGAAACAGTGAGTTGGCCCATGAGGATGAAGTTCTTACAGAAGCAAGATTGCTTCTCTGCCCAGAAACTGTGGGAACTTATATAACTGAAGGGAAAGGTAGCCTTAGCATCAGCAAATGCGTGTTTCTTCAAAATATCCCAGAGATAAAATTACTTACAGGAATCTGGAAAAAGCACTTCATGATATTTTCCTATTCAACATTTCCCTCCCTTGGGTTTCTCACCAAGAAGTGATTTGGTTTGTTATTCTGCAGCCAAAGGTTTTGACTGCCATTTAAACTGCTTACTGTTCTTAGTCATAAAAATAGTCTTTAAAAGCCCTCTTCAAACACATTCTTCTTACTCTCCAAACAGAATCCTTGTGAAGTCTTGTAACAGTCTCATTATTATTTCCCAGGTCTTCACAGACAAACTCTTTAATCATATTAGGCATTTACAAAAATAAAGTATTTTAAAGCTCACATTTAAATGTTCTAAACCATGTTGTTGCTAAGATTTTCCTTCATTGCTCTCCCATCAGCCTTGTTGCATTGTTACTCAGTTTCTTCTGTACTTGGCCTGCATTTGGACCAGAATCAAATGCTCAGTTATCTCAATATCTGTGACATCTTACACAGACAATAACAACTGAGCCATGAAAGCCTTATTCTTAAACTAAAATATTGTAAAAGATACATGGTATACTCTTATTATTTTTCTTTTTTAGAAATATTGCATTTTGAATCTTTGGTCTTTTGCCTTCTCCTAAATAATTATTCTGTAAACACAGAATCAAAGCATCAAAGTCAACAACAGCATATCTGCCTTTGTGACCTAAATTTTCCTTACCGTTTGTAAACCTTTTACCAGCTCCTGTATTTCAAAAACTCTGAGAAAGGCAGGTCTCAAGGACAATATTCTTTCTAATTCTCTTAATAGATCAGGATATTTGAAAAGGGAATCCCATAATTTGCTAAAGGAACATTGAGCTGAGTTTATTGCCAGTATAAATTGGAAAATAATCTCTATTGTTAACTAATATAATGAGATAAATGGAATGTTATTACATAGTTCAAGCTAGGTTGAACAACTTGGCTATAAATAGTTAGCATTACAGTTTCACTGGCATACTTACACTCCATGACTTCATTATAAATGATTAGAAGGTCACACTAAGTAAAAACCCAACTCTGGTGTCTCCTTTATTTTAATACTTTTGCAAAATTTAACTTTGTTTTGGAACCTATCAAAACTGCTCTGTTTACTCCTCATTCAGAAAGCAACATGCCCATCATGATGATTTTATTGTACTGCATGTCATTAATGAGAAGATATGAATGTGCTGGAAGCCAAAAGTGGGTTTTACCTTGAAGAAGGCATCACAGATCTGTTGAAGCCTGGAAGAACTGTGTATAAGCACCCTTCCTCTGTTCACAGAGACATAAACTTGCTGACACCCCTCTAATTGTTGATCTGGGAGACCAGCACAACAAAATTTGGGTTTTTTTAAGATATACACTCATCTGACAAGTGCCAGTCTAGGGGGCTCTCAAGCTCTCACCTCCATTAAGAAACCAAAATTCTGAGTCCCTTGTTATGACGTGTTTAGATAACTAGTATTTTTAAGAAGAGAAAAGGTAAAAACTTATCAACAAAATATGTCCTTTGTTTTCTACAGTTTTTGTGGGACTTTTTGCACTTCAAAATGGGGACCCTTAATTACCGAGACACCTTTTTTGTGTGTCTTCCTTCTGAAGTGAGACAGCAATCAAATCATCTGTAAATATGAAG
>VWYO01013220.1:326399-336506 GCA_013400275.1 Rhadina sibilatrix | reverse complement strand
AAAATAGAAAAGGAAAAAAAAAAGGCACAAGGAACAATATAGTGTAAGGGAAAAAAACAATCATTGGAACTTCCAAGCATTTTATTCATACTTTATTACAGATTTGCAG
This sequence comes from Rhadina sibilatrix, assembly GCA_013400275.1. Classification (NCBI taxonomy): domain Eukaryota; kingdom Metazoa; phylum Chordata; class Aves; order Passeriformes; family Phylloscopidae; genus Rhadina; species Rhadina sibilatrix. The sequence goes on along the minus strand of VWYO01013220.1, from coordinate 336,397 downwards.
CATATCCTTTTCCCTGATTAAATCCAGGACTTGTTTAAAATATATTTGAAGTGCATTCACCAAATACAAGCATAAATATAGACCATAATAGTGAATAGACTTAGGACACAGACAAAATTTCATTTGGCTGTTTCCCAAGTTAGTAAGACAAAGATGTTTCAAAAGGCTTTAGTACATACAGACATTTTAACCATATACAGCAGGAAATAATTAAAACTACACATGGATTTGCCTTTAATTTTTCCAATTTTGTGGGTACATTTGCAGCTAGTACTCAAATGCCCTTTCAAACACATTCAGTAGCCTGTAAGGAAAAGAGGAGAAAAACTAGAGACAAATATACAAATTTCCCCTTTCTGGATTTCGGAATAAGAGGTTCTGGAGTTTGGTTCTGTGTCAGCAACATTTACAAGTTGCTTTGGTTTTCTGGTGCCTCAGTAAAGATTAGTGAAAACCATCTGTTGGAATTACTACTCTAATCAGTTTTTAAGAACAGCAAGGCTTACAAATACTAGAATGAGGAGGCTGTGAGGTGAAGCAAAGAAACGCAACTCTTCCCCAGACAGACTGCTGACCCCAAATTACCCTAATAACATTTTCATTGAACTAGATTGTTCCAGAGGGTTTACATCCTTAGATTCTCTAACTCTTCTACTTTTCAACTACAATAAATCATAGGGTGGTGTCTTACTAGCTACAGAGAGAGAAATGTTGTTAATAGTTTCCAAACAGATGGAAAATTTACTGGCATTCATGGGTCACAAAATCCAAGCACAGAAAGTAAAATTATTACTATGGTTTTGATCACTACTATCGTATCACTGATAAACATTGATGCTCCATACAGACTCATTTGGTGGCATCAACAGAAACACATTCTTTAGTAAAAGCAGACCATTTGCAACCTTCACTTTGATTTGTATTTGGAGAATTAATTTGCATTTTCTTTTTTCCAAAGCTTTCAACAGATTTTCAGTTCTCAAAAGCTCTGCTTCCAGAATTTCAGAATTCAGGTAGTTTGGCAAGGGACTAGCAAACTGTTTTCTACCAACATAAACTCAGGCATAGAAATATCACCAGCAACAAAGCTCTTAGTGTGTCATCAAGATCCTTAGTGGCTCTTGGCTGTGTATTATTTGGGCAAGTTTTATTCACAACTTCTTTGTTTGTCTCAACAACACTGGTATAAGAGGAACATTAAACACATCAGCAAATAAATATGAGTCCCATTTTTTTTAATCAACTACATCGGGTTCTGAATGAATTATTATATAACTCTAAGAATGTGTGTTTTCACAAATATTTTTTCTTCTTTAACCACACATATGGCTTGTGCCTTTCCATTTCATAATATTGATTTCACTCTTCCATAATTGAGTACAATTCTGGCCCTACCACTATGCCAGAAAGGCAACAACAGCAACAAAAACATACAAAAATCATTCTGTGAAAGAATGTGATTGCAAGCTGTTTCCCTTGGAAATAGATACAACTTTGGAATTTTTCCAGTTTTCTGTAAAAAGTTCACCCACTAGCAATCTTAGATGAAATCTATAAAAAAAAGAGAGCCTTCTTTACACAAAGATAGAATACTTGTAATGACAAAAATTCTACACAGTGTAGTCCATTATGAGAATATCACATTTACAAGAGTTTGTCATCTAAATGATGTTGTGCTGAAGGTTTTCCAATATTTTATGTGAGCCCAGGTGCTCTGCTAATTTTAAACTTATTCCTGGAATTTTTAGCCCCTTGTGTATTTTTTTTTTATTGAAAGGCAATTAATTGCAGTTCTTCTTTTTCTGAAATAAATACATTTTCTTTCTTTTTTTTTTTTTTTTCTTTTTCTTAAGTTTATTCAGGTAATTCTTGTAGAAAATCCAATTTCCAGTGTAACATTAGTAATTCCAAGGGATAGCCCATCTGATTGTGAGGCAGATGATCTCAGGGCACAAGGCTGAGCCCAAACACCCAATTCTCCATGTTGCATAGCTCCATGTTAGCATACAGCCCAGCCCACTGACATAATTTTCACTCATGCCAGTACTCTCTCAACCAAGGCTCAAGTATGGTTTGTGGAATACTTTGAGCCAAAGACCAGTTCCAATAGGCAGCAGGGATGAGGGTGTCTTGCTTTCTGGAGGAAGACTGCACCATGATCTGATGATAGCTTGTCTTATCTCTTGAGGTTTTGGGGTTTTCCCCAATTTATTTACCAGAATATAGGCAGCCAGTGAATCACCTGTGTTTCTAAACATAGGCAAGCATAGCCATATTTACTGCAGAGGGCAATGGGGTCTTACTCATCTTCTAGAAAGTTACACAAGCTGAAACTTTCAGAAACCCTGCAATCTCTGAACAGAAATATCTCCCTGGGCAAACCCTAAGTTCCACTATCAAGGAGATGCCTTAGACTATCTCAGCCAACTCTAAACATGCTGAAGCCACACCCCACTGATGTACTTAAATACATCCTCTCCTGTGAAATGTTATTTTCATCCCCATGAGAAAGTATTGCTTTGGACCATACTTTGAAAAGTGCTGGACCCCAACAGCAAGGCATCACCAGGGGTACAGGAGCCCACACCACTGTGATTCCCCAGTTCAGATCCAGTCAGGGTTGGCTCAGTCCATACGATAGAGCTCTCACTTTAGAAGAGCTCTAGAGTTTCTCATGATGCCTACACCCAAGTGAATATTCCTACTTGTAACAAAATGCCTGAATAGGATCAGTGCAGATGCAAGTTAAAAGATGTTTAAAAGATGTGGTTCACACAGTCTAAAAAACTATGTGTGCTTTCCCTCCTTAATCTTGTTCCAGACCCTCTGAACCAGAACATGTAATAAATTAATCTTCTAGAACGAAAATCATAAGCCTCTACACCGAGGTCCACACATTATACAGTAACTTCTAAAAGGCAGAGCGATGTCTCTAGGCTGTTGGAGAAATGTGAGTGGTCATCTGGGACAAAACTAAAGGCTTTTTCTTTTTTTACAAAAGAGCAAAGAGTAGGATGGGAATGCAACTCCCACCAAAACCAATGGGAGTTAAGCCTTGAAGTAATTCTGAAACCTTTGAAATTCTCAGTTCAGTTCAGCAACCCAAAACCACCTAATAAATCCCAAGACCAGAGAGGGAAAGGGAAAAAAGGGAAACCTATCCCACATAAAGCTGCAAGTTCTACTAATTTCTGTGTAAGGATATTTACTAATAGTCATTTCTTCTGTGAAAATAAAAGAAAAATCCTTTTATTAGAACAAAAAGAAATCACACCTATTTTTTGGCATTTATAGTTTAAAAATTTGATAGTTCAGTTCAGTCTCCACATTCTAGTTACAAACAGCATTGCCACTCCTGAAAACAAAACAGGGAACCAGATTCTCACCAAATGCATTAGGATTAAAAGTATTCATGCTAAAGCAATGGCAACATGGGCAAAAACAACTAATTCATCTGAGGATTATATTTTTTCTCACATTTCTCACTAGGAAGGTGGAAATAAAAGCTAAACCACTTTTGTGAGCTTGCTTGGCTCAATTTATATCATTTTCAAGTGCCAAGTCCTGAGAAGTTACAACCAGTCCTTACAGTATCTTTTGTGGCTGACACATGGAGTCTACTCAAGAAAAAGAATTTTCAATCTCAAATGACTGATAAAACAGCCTCTGCTCCAGAAAACTTCATCTAGACATACAAATGTACTCCTTTTATTGCTGGCATCATAAGGAAACGGGTAGTCACCTTAAAACTAATTATGCCCTAAGCTGCTGGCCCAGGCAACTAAAGAGACATTCAATAGCAGGGTAAGTTTTGATATTTCTTCTGCTTGTTGGACAACTCACAGGAGAGAGTCATGATATGACAGGATATTTAGGAGCAATTATGATAAGGTAGAAAGAAAACAATGTCTGCCTTTGCTCCTCTGAACTTACCAAGATAATTGCTGCTGACTTTTGCCTCTTCTGCCCTGAAGAGAGGTGTGTACAATATTACACTCGGGTTCTAATGTGATACAAACCTCTTTCTCTGGCTTTTTATCCATCTATGATCAAACTACTTGTCCTCCTCCCTTATACTTCTTTTTCCAGAGGTTTTCCTGTCTGACTCTAACAGCTGTTTGTTCTTTACAGGCTCTGTCTTCCCACAGCTCACAGCTGCACTAACAGACTTTTCCAGCTATCTGCCCAGTGTCTGAGTCTTTCTTTTGGCTCTCCAGCAAATCCAGATTCTCCACCTGCATCTCCGGGTTATCCCCAACACTCAGAGTGGGATCTTGCTTTAATTTTATTGGCATCAATTTTTTTAATAGCAATGCTCACTCTTTTATTTTTTTTTTCTTCATTGGAACAAATGAAAAGCTAAGACAAATATAAGAGGAAACAAGGATGTTTTACTACCAAGCACATGATGAATATAAGTCATAGAATCCCAGAAACTGAAGCTGGAAAAGGCTGGCTATTTGGTCATCTTGTCTGTCCCTGCCAGTATAGGTCTGTTCCCCATGGTACTTTTAAGGGCAATAAAGCATGTTGAATTAACGATTATTTGACCTTTTACTGTGGTTCACAATGATGTTACTGTATTGCTTTCCAGTCTATTTTTTCCTGTGTACACCAAACTAGCTTCAGCACTTCCCTTTTCACTACCACCCAGAAATGTTGCCTCCCTCTGTAAAAAAACTGATCTGTAACACCTAAGCCCAGATCTTCTAGAGTGGGAAATTCTTTTCTCTGATCTTGACTAAACCTGCCTATTAAAAGAGAAACACATAATTTGAATTCCAGAATCTGAAACATTTTTAAAGATCGGGGCAACACTCCTAAATCAAAGGAAAACTCCTTGTTCTACTCTTGCTGATCTCTTTGCCCTCAAGGAGTCAGAGAACAACCATGGCTGGAAAGGACCTCTGTACATCAACTGATGCAAACTCCCATCCAAGGTAAGCTCAGGTCTAAACAGCATCAAGTTGTTCCAAGATTTGTCCATTTGAGTTCCAAGGACAGAAAGTCAATTAGCTGCTCTGGCAATCTGTTCCATCAAACCACCATCCTCACTGGGGAGAATTTTTTATTTCCGTTTGACTGCAATTTCCTGCCTAGCAGCTGCAAGGGCAGGGCTGCTCCCCAAGAGGCAGAACAGTTTCAGACAAGATAGTGAATCTCTTCCAAGGTCAACAGAAGAATCAACAGAAGGGAAAACAGGAGGCAAATTTACCCACAGGGTAGGTCTGGAGCCCATCCTGAAGAAGTAACCAATAAACTGGGACAGCAGGAGATAGTGCAGTACCTGCAACATAGCTCAGGCATAGCCTGAGGGTCTAGACATGTCATTGCATTGGCTGTTGCTAATGTCCACTAGTTCTCTTCCTGTCACTAGGAATCTCTAAGGGAGCCTACCTTCATCTTCTCTACAATCACTCATTAGGTAGGCGAAGGAACTCGTTAGTCTTCTCTTCTTAGGAAAAATACATTTCTGTCAGGATTTTACACAGCATGTTCTTCAGACCTCAGCCGTTCTGGTGGTCCTCCACTGGGCTTTCTTCTGTATGTCAGTATCTTTCTTATCTTGTCTTTGTCCAGTTCAAAACTGGACAGAGTACTTCAGGGGTGATCTTCCAAGTACAGTAAAGGAGAAGAACCCCAATTCCTGCTGGCTATCCTCTTCCTAATACAGTCCAGTACACACCTGTCCTTCACTCCTGCAAAAATGTGTTTTCACTCATCCTTCTCTGCCCAAAACCTCCCTCTAACATTTTCTGCAAAGCCATTTTCTACCCAGCCAGAACTCAGCCCTTTTTGCATGAGTTTATCATATTTTAGGACCTTGTTCTTTGCTTTGTTGAACTTCATAAGGTTTTAACACAAGATCCATCTGAATGGCAAACACGTATTACATTGGTTGTATATATAGCCTGCAGTATATTGGTTACAACACTGTGTTGTCAGCAAAGCTGATGAGGGTGCATTTCATCCCAGCACCCAGATGTTAAGGAAAATGTTGATCAGTACTGACCTCAGTATTGCACCGTGAAGAATGCCACTTATAACCAGTCAACAGCTTAATTTCCACTGTACTTTGGGGCCAGTGATTCTCTAACCCAATAGTCCAACTCTCATGTCCATGTTTTTCAATTCTGACTACAAAAATGCTATGAAAGCCAGCACTGAAGAATTCAGTAAAGTCAAGGAGAAAAATAACCTCTACTCTTCTTTCATTCTCCAAGTAGGTCATCTCCTTATGAAAGGCAACCTTATTGGGCAGGCATGATCTGCTCCTGGGTAATTCATCTTGGCAGTTCCCAAGCACCTCTGGTCCTTCATAGGGCTGGAATCGGCACTGAGGAGACTACAGCCCATAATCTTTCCAGGGACTGAAACTGTGTTGACAAGACCCTTCTTATGTTGTATTCCTCTGAGGAAATGGTTTTTCCCCAGAGCCCCCCCGAAGACTGTGCCTTTTAGTTTAACCCTACCTTTCCCTTATCTCTGACCAACTGGCTCATGGCCAGCTATCTACCCTGGGACAGAGAGTCTAGATAAACCCCTGCTCTTCTTTGTTCGTTCTCTTTGCCCTGGGATCGCCTTCAAGAATAAAGCCTTGGAACATTCCCCTGAGGTAAGACCCTCTTTTGAATCTTTCACCCTATCCTTGAAGCATATCACCCTAAAGCTCCCCAGAAACTGAGCTAGCACAGCAGCCAGAGGGGCGGGCAGGGGAGTAGTGCTTCATTCTTGCCCTTTTAAAATATGTGCATGACATTGCTGTTTTATAGTTGTCAGGAAACTTCCATAATTCCATGACTTTTCAAAGATGATAGGTGAACTTCATTATTTCTGCAAGAAATCAGAATTTAGAACAAAGAGATATGTGAGAAATTGACTTAATCCAAAATTTAAAAGTCATAGAAGTACAATTTTAAGGGCACCTGTTGGAAGGGAGAACATACACAATATAATATATATATATAAGTCAGGGAAGTTTCAATCTGGAGACTACTAGTATAGTGGAAGTATAAAGTCTGAAAAGTAGTTCTTATAAACATAGAGGCTTTCCCCCCAAAAAGAAGGATGAGAAACTGCACTGAGAGCTGTCACCCTAGTAAGCTGTATGAACATCATAAAAATTAACCTTGGGATTGTTTGCTAGATTGAGTAAATATTGCTTTTATTATGTTAATTTTGAATAACAATTCTGCCTTCAAAAATGAATGGATTTGTTAACAAATCAAAATAATGAAACAAACAAACAAAAACATAAACAAGAAAACACAACTCTCCCCCCAACGAGACTTTTCCAAATCCAAAGGATTTGATAGGCAGGTATATCCTTCAAGTGCTTTTAGGTGGCATTTTCACTCAGAAATTGCTGAGACATCTTTTTTTTTTTTTTTTTTTTTTTTTTTTTTTTTTTTTTTTTTTTTTGACATTTTGTCTGTGTACAAACTAAATAGAAATTCAACCGAGACCTTAAAATTAGGCTCTGCTGTTTTGGTTTTTCATGATCCTTTGGAAACATGACATTTTTCCATTGGTTTTGCCAGCAGTGGGAATTCTGTTTCAAGCTCAAACAGTGAAAAACTCCTCCTATCCCAGTTAGGCACAGTGAGCCTCAAAATTTCAACAAGTAAATCAAAGCTTCTCCTTCTAGGCAGTGAACTCAAAGCTTTGCATTGATTTATCCTGGAACATTTTATTATAACTACTTGCGACCTTTGAAAGGTGCTTAACACGTATTTTTGTCTTGCTAATGCTTTTTTTTTTTTTTTTTACATAGTATATCAAAAGGAGATGTATAGTAGGTTTTTATGATCTACATTTATGTGGGTAAAAAAAGCTGAGAAAATAGTTCATTAAAAACGCTGAATCAAAACACCCACTTTCAAAAACAAAACAAAACAAAGCTTTAAAAAATAAAACACACACCCCAAAAATCCTGCTAATGCCAGACATAAATTCATTAGTGCTTCCAAACTATAAAGTCTTTCAATATGTAATTTGTGTGGTAATTTTTTCCACATGTTTTTACCTTTCATGTAAAAAAAAATTCTTGCCCCATTCCCATTTTTTCTCTCTTTCTTCTGTTGCTAAAATGCAGCCTGTAGTATAGCTTCTTTTCATAGCTACTTAGACTTAAGTAGATCCCTTTTTTACAGTTGTGTAAAAATAGCAAGAAATTCCAGACAGGGTCTTCAGATGGTTCTAATCAGCATCACTCTAAAGAGTTGAAGAAACTGTATTAATACAGACCAGCTGAGAATCTGCCCCCCTTTATGTTAGAAGAGAAGGAAACCAACTTTTCTTGGTCTTTCCTTGGCTCTTTTTTATGTAAAAAAAGGATGACATTCACTCTGCGAAAATCATCACCCCTCAAAAACAGCTCCTGCCAACCTGTGCACCAATGGAGACTATCTTAAAGAATTTATACTCTTGTAGGAAAAGGTTGTTTTATTCTATATCCTAGTGAATCCCTCCACAAGTGTAGAAAGCTAATCTCAGAAGGAAAGCCAAAATTCCTATGAGTTTTGACGGGGAGTTACAAAAACAATGGCCACTGACCTTTCTGATTCCATTCTCTAGCACCATACTACTAAATAATGTAGTCTGGAGGAAAGTACCTGAATTTAAGCTTTACAACTGAACGTAAAGCTACCACAGGGAAAATGTCAGTCAGCAGATTATGTTTTGGGCAAGCAGTTGGAAGCTTTGTCCTTGCTTGGAGCAGGTCAAGGATGTGATAGAACCAGCATGTCCATGTACATAAACCCCACTGTGAGGTAGAGTGTAATCAGCATTACATTAATGGGAGTCACCTTTTCTGGATCAGAGCAAGTTCCTGTCACACCCTTTTGGAGTTCAAGCAAAATAAAATTGCATTTTCCCAAAACATATGAAGACACCTACCTAATTATCCATGATGCTACCATGTTTTCATGGAACAGGGATGTAAGGCCCCAGCCCAATAAAACATGCAAGCCCTAATTTTCAGAATATGAGAAGTCACTAAGACCATGCCTGCTTTCTGTGAAGTGAATAATTAAAGACTTTGCTGGCCCGTGGTCTCAAATAATCATGCACTAGCCATATTCCAGACTGAATCGTAGCTACCACATTCTGCCTATGTAAAAATCTATTGCCATTCCATATTTCCCTTCCTCTGAATCAGTTATGGGTTAAGTGATTAGGGCAGGGCAGTTCTGCTGCACAGCTGACTCCTGTAAATTGTAAAAGAATGTCTATGCATCTCAGCTGGAAATCTTTGCATGCAAATGTTGCTATATTCAACTGGTAATATAATGTAGTGAGCATATGTGTGAGGAAAGGGAAAGGACAAGTGGGTCTCACAGATGGTAGAACAGTTTCATTTCTTTTTAAGGAACTTGAAGAATTGTTGCCAAGTTCCAGCCGCAGAGCTGAAGTATCTTTGTTCACTGCAAGACCAAAAAAAATATTGCACAGCTGAATGTACAGTGATTGCTTTCTCTGTCCTATTCTGCCCTTCCCTCCCTGTCCACAGCTGCTTTGTGACTTGTGCTGAATGAGGAGCACTGACTAGGGAGTAATGCCTTTACTTTACATACAAGTATGATGTACCTGGGCAAGGCTGTTCTGTATTGAACACGGGCCCCTGATCCATGATTTTTTACTCATCTCTACCCTGTCATGGGAGTATCTCTTTCCCATTACTGCTTCTTTGACATCTCCACTGACAGCAACAGAAAGATGACCACCTCCTTCTTCTGGTATTGAAATCTAGTTATGGTCTACAAATGGAAAAGATTAGGAAGGCTGGTGTAACAATTATTGCTGCAACAGGAAAAAATTTGCCCGACACAGAAGAGAGCTAGCTGTGAGTCTCACAAATCAGCCTTCCTGGTGGTAGCTGAGTACTAGTCCCAGCTGAAAAAAAGACTAAAGAGCCATATGAACAGGAAAAGAAACAAACCAAAAGTTTAACTAAACAACTTAGTACATCAGGAAAAAAAAAATTTAAAAAAAAA
>VWYO01013220.1:300109-326352 GCA_013400275.1 Rhadina sibilatrix | reverse complement strand
AAAAAAAAAAAGAGAGAGAGAGAAAGATCTTGGTTTGAGTTCAGGGTAAAAGTTCATGTAGTTCTTGCTGTAACTGAGCCATTTCACACAGAACATCTGCAACTGTTCTAATGGTCCCCTTACACTTTGTCATTAAAATACCTCCAAATGAGTAAAAATGTGATTTTTTTTTTCTTAAGGTGAATTGCACTGTTTTGTACAAAAATCTCTTAAATCTTTTCCCACCCAATCATTCTCATTTTTATATCTAAGATCCAACCCAAAGCCCTTGGATGGATGTTCAAGAGCTGGATTGACAAAGTAACCTAAGCTCTACTAAAGCACTATAACACAAATCCTTGCTGGTTTCAACCACGAGCTAAAAGTCTAAGCTTCTTACATAATGAATTTGGTCCTTCCAGATAGTAATGAGCAGGCAGCACATGAAGGAAAATATCTCATGCAGCCAGCAACAAATGCCAGCATGGTATTGTAAATCAGGAAGAGAAAGGAAGTACATCTATGTCTTCCAGAGCCTAGAAAAGTGGGCTAGCCACAGAGTATTGTATTAAAAAACAAAACAAAAATTGGAAGCACTATTCACTGAATCACTACCACCACCACTGCCTATTTGATGAGGAACCCAAGGGCATTTGGTTTGTTCACACTGCACCCAACATTCTGGCTTTCTTAGGCTACATAGGCGGAAGAATATCTGTGGATGCTCAAAATGCTTGACTATGAGACAGGCACCCCACCACAGAGGATGCTTAAAGTTAAGGCTTTGCTGAGTATGATTCATAAAAGAAACATAAATGTATAAGAAATGTAAAAGTTGAAGGCAGAGATATCTGCAGACTTCAGCTGCCTACAAGGTGGAAACTTCTCAAGAGGAAGCTGAGGATGAGGAATTTTCACTTGAGCATCTGCTGCTGAGGTTAGATGAGTTAAACTCCAGATCTTCGAGGGATTTAGATCTGAGAGCTCTTTCCAGAGGCTTTCAGTCAAGTAGAGGTATGTAAATACTCTTTCATATCCACACTATCCACTTACTTTCCTCTTCTTTGTTAGCTCTCTGCTTTCTCCATTGTCTTTCTCAGGAGGTGTAACCATGCACAGTCATACCCTGAGGTAGAAATGCTGTCAGATTCCACGCAGAATTTATGTGTGCTGGCATTGGCTACACCACAGTTGTGCATGGAAATGGTATGTTTTGCAAAGCTGGTAACAGCTTTTGCATGCAGATTATTACCCCACAGTTACATTTCTGTGAAAGTATTATTGGAAGAGAATTTATTTCATTGGTTTCATTGCCTGGAATCATCTGGAAAGTCCCATGTCTAATCCCATTAACCTGATAATTAGAAAACTAGGCAGATGGTTTGCTCTAAGAGAAACAATTTAATTCTAGATAGCCCAGCATTGGAAACAATCCAGTCCTCTTGGACTGAAGGTCTTCAGCTCCTACTGAAGTAGAGTGTGAAGAATCAAGTCTTCTTTTTCTTGGAGACATTCTTTGTTTTGCCACTTCTCTTCTAGTTGTGCATAGGTTCAATCAGAAACTTCAAAGGACATTTTTATAATGGCACATTGAAGGTAACACAGTCAAATAGAACTTTTGGAAGCTCAATGGAAAACTCAAATGGAAAAAAAAAAATTGATAGAATATCAAAGGAAGTAAAAGATAGCGAGTTATGGAAAAGAGACAAAAGAAACCCAGACAATGGAAGCATGTGCAGACTCAACATCTTGGTGGTGCCATGGGTACAATATAATAGACAGAAGGGACTAAATTTATGAGTAGCTCTAAAAGCCAGGGATGTTTCTCCTCTTTTTAAATCACAATACTAATAAAGCCAAAGAGTTTTACACACACCAAAAACTCATGTGTTGAAAAAAAGAATCAACCCTTAGGAATGTAATTTACATTTTAATTTGATGGTGCAAGGGAAGCCAGTGAAAGTTACATAGGACAAAGTGATAAAATTCCTGAAAAAAAGAGCAGTCTAGTGATACCATTCTGGATGTCCTGCACTTTAGATAACAGACATGTAAATGGAGAGATGAAAAAAGAGACTTTAATAGTCAGGAGCACAAGTGATTAAAGCTTCAATAAAAATTTCAGCTGAGGGATCTGGTACCTAGTCACAAGTTAGAAGCTTATAATGAGTACAATGTGGCAATTGTAATTTGCTGCACTAATTTATGCTTTCAGTTCAATGATACTTTTCTTTGCACAATTTGCATAGTAGATGAGCAGTTGCCTTCTGCTGGTGGTCATGGCTACAGTTCCAATACAGCTCATGTTTTTAGTAGATTTGCTCCTTTGTCTCCTTCTGCACTTCCCCCTCATGTTTCAAGGACCTCCTCACACCTCAAGCCATTCTGTACAGCCTCTGTGCCAGCTCCTGTGACACAGGTAACTTGCATGCACACCCTGTGATCTGCTGTCCTTTGCCAGGATCAATGGAAAGTTTCCTATAGTTGCATCTCAAACCGTCTTCCAAGTGAGTATATATAAATATTTTTCTCTGAGCGTGGAATAATTTTGGTCGTTATGTACCCCCTGTGATACAGCTTTAACTGCTGTTCACACTGGTAGCTTCCTTTTTACACTCTTCTGTATTCTGCTTGAACCTGTTTTTCTTGAAAGGCTGCACAGCATACATGACACCCTGCAGCACGACACTGCAGAAGTTCCATTATGAGATATCACAGCCAGCTTTTTACTGTGAGTACTCAGATGAGTGAATTAGACCTTTCTTCTTATCCTGCCATCATTGGTGCCAGTTTTCCAATCCAATTAACCTGTTCCGGTATTTGCTTCTCACTATAAATGTTATTTATTTTTCAAGGGCAGTGACCAAAGAAGCTCCAGATCTCTGCTAAGATGGAGCTGTGAGATCTTCACAGCTGCCATTATCTGCCACCAGCAGCAACATGCTGATGTGATGTATTTTGGAGGAAACTTTGTGGATGCTGGCAGTCATCATTCAGTGAAGGAAGATGTGAAGTTCTTACTGAAGTTCAGAGCACCAAACTGTAGGAGCCACCACATAAATGCAGCCCACTTGCAAGATCCATGACACAATAATCTAATGAATCATAGGATGTTTCAGTGGGTGTTTTTTAATGAAGTACATGAAATACAGAAACAGATGGAAACCATTGTGAGAGAGTCCAATAAAAAGGTCAAGCAAACAGCAAGAGAATTACTTTAAAATTTTGCCCTGGGAAAAAAGAGAAATAGTGTGAGACTTCTTGGGCAAGATACTCTCAGGAAAGGGTGTTTGAAATTGCACTGCAAGAATTTGCCTTCTATTTTTTAACTTAAATTATGTTCCAGCATCAAGGTGGTCATGTACTTATGCCCCTGAAGAACTAGAATAGAAACAAAACTTGATGAAGCCTAGCTCTTCTTAGGCCTGAGAGTATCTGCTTTTCTGTGGATAAATGTACCACAGAAATCACCTTTGCTTTTGCAAGCAGGAATTAAATATCCATTTCGTCAAAATCCCTTCAAAATATCCCCTTGCTTAAAGAGGGATAATTTGAGTGGTTTTCTGAGTGACTTGTTTTCTTTCAGTGAAAATCTTTCAGCAGGAAAGAAGATCTACCACAAATCTGACTTTTCCCAAGATACCTTGGATTTTGTCACTCTTTTAAAACAAAAAATATATTATCCATGCTTTTCAGCTACCAGAAATTAAGTTCTGTAAGATGAAACTCTTTTTCTTAAGAAACTGAAAATGGTGAAACAAAACACATATACTTCTGACTGTAACCATTCCATTTGAAAGACAAAAGAAAAAAATTGAGGTTGGCTCACCTATTGATATAATTTAAAGTACTGCCAGGAATAGGCTGGCTGTTTCCACTAGCATGATTTTCCATTCCCTTTACCTATCTCTATATTTAATAGAAAATTTATTTGAATGATGAACTCCACAAACAAGCCAAATTCTTGTCTCTCTTAAGACACAGTAAATCAGGAATTAATTCATTCAAATTATCACATATTCCAGATTTGAACCAGGAAAAATTTGCCCAGAATTTGGCTGCATGTCTCAGGTGTGGTGCTACTTATGTGAATGGTAACATGTTAATAATGATAAAAGCCCAGTGAAGAATTTCTTGATATGAATTTTGCTGCCCTGACAGAAAGGGACAAAATGACCTATTTTTTTCTCGTATTTGGCAGTGATAGAATTTGTGGGGATGACAAAATATGTTCTTGACTGGAGCAGGGTAGGCTGGGAAAGATTAGCGTAATGCCAGTTGGAGAAAGGCAGAGGATACCAGTGACATAGAGGGGCTGGGAGATATCTGCAAGGAACTAGAGGTCAAGGCTCTCCCTCTGCACCATTTTCTTCTCCAGCACTCACTTCTTTCACTCCATTTCTGCAGTCTGTTGAGGTCCCTATAAATGACAGCCTGATCCTCTGGCATATCAGCTACTCCTCACAGGCCATCTGCAAACTTGCTGAAGTGCACTCTGGTCCATCATCTGATTGATGTTGTTAAACAGTCTTGGATCCAGATTGGCCTCTTGGATAAACCACTATTTCATGGCCATTGGTGGGGGTACATTACTATTTACCCATTTTTTAGAGAGCCTCCCAATCCCAGCAACATGAAAGAAAATAAAGTAATATGGAGAGAGTATGTACATGCACCTCCTTTCCCACCTACACCCTGTTCTCAGCACCAACATGAGGGAAGGGAAGTGAAAACTATTCAAACAGAAGAGCCAAAGCTGCTAGAACTGGCCTCAGCTCTAAATGAAGCATGAAGTACTATTAGGCAATTATTCCTACTGGTTTTGCTAATGGTTTGCCATGGTGTCACATTATGCAGTGACGTGAGTAAGGAGTATCTAGCACACTAAACCACGATTGCGCTCTGCAACATGCAACTTCATTACATAATCTCTGAGAAATAACTGTGCTGTCTGCAGCTGTTCTCACACTACTCAAAAACATAACCCCTTGACTGCTGCTGAATGTACTCACATTCCCATGTCAAGCCAAGATGACACATACTAAACACCACAATGACGCATGGAAAGGTCTGGTACAGTGCTTCCTGTCTTTATGGCCGTAGCAGAGGATTACCAAATGGATTATGTCCATTCCGTTCCAAAACACTGACCTCCAGTGGCCAAACCAGATGTGAAATACAGCCTCTGCTTTAGGACAGATGTGAAATCCATACAGGGGTTTCTTTTCCTAGTACTCCAAGTGGTATGATGCAAGTATTTTCGTAAATGGGTTGAGGAAAGCAAATTTCTTCACAGAAATCTTACCTTACACTCCAGAGCTGCCTCAAAGTGCAGTCCTGGCTGGAGAACATCATATAAAATGGCATGGAGGATCCTTTTGTTTACACAGTGAATGCTCATAAATAACAGCTGGATAAAACTGTTCACAGATCTTGCAGAGTAGGTTGCAGCTGAAAGGGGTAGATTTTCAAAGGCGCTAATGATCTAAATTCACACTAGCATTTCTTTTTCTGTCCTGAGGGCACTTGTCCATGGTTTGAACTGCTTTGCCTCTAGAGCTTTTGATGCTTACCAGAAAAATACCACTGGGACATTCCTGATTTTCAGTGATCTGTCCTACTGGCCCAGTAAAAAACTAGGAGCCCCTTAGAACAGCAAGATTCCAGAAGAAACTGTGATGTTTTTCTCTGGGTATATGACAACATTTCACAAGTAATTCCTAGATCTAGGGGTAGTAATTGAACAAAACCCCAGAAGTGCATCAGTGTCTTTAAACAAACCCAGCTTCGGTTCACTGTATGCTTCCATGATAATTTCACATCAATACTATGATGTGACAGCTCAGCTCAGCCAGCACAGGAAAAATCTAGTGGAAAAATCTCCCATCACTTCATGAGCCAACAAAAGAACTCACACTCAGCCTTTCAAAAAGACATGCAATGATTAAAGTCCACTTTGCATTCCTGCATTCCTAGTGCTTCCAGGACTCAAGTTGGGACAACTTGCAGTGACTTGGTGTGTGTTTCCTACAGACATGTGGCAAACCCAGGGCTAGAGTTCTAGTCTAGAAAGTAATTGTGCAATTTAAATGTCTAACCCAAACATCCTTTAGGCATCTGTATTTAACTGAAAAACAATTAACTTTAAGCATTTCTGTGATTCTGAGCTTTCAAAAATACAGTCTAGACACATTAAAGATTATAAAAATGTTAGTCTTTTCTGATCACAAGTAGTCAACAGAAGGAGAAATGGCAAAAACCCCAGGAGGCTGTGTTGCTGTTTAACTCTTTTTACATAATTTTCATTTAATCATCATAGGTTAGATGAGAAGTTATGGTTCTCAAAAAAACAAAGAATATGGTTTTACTTCACCTTAAACTTAAATATTCTGTTCTTCATGCTGAAGAACAGTTCCAAGGCACAAAAGTCTCCATTTATTCTGAGGTACATGTACACAGAGCAGTTGCATCCCATGAACAGGCACCTGAGTTAACCAGCCCTCTGTAAAGAAAGAAGTGGTACACTAGTACTGGTACTCAGCATCCCCAGTCAGAAGTGATACAGTAGTACTGTACTCAGCATCCCCAAAGGTACCAACCTTGTTTCCAGCTCATGGAAGGCTCAGCAACCATGCTGTCCTGAGATGTACTCCATGACAAAGTCTATGTGAGCTGGAGGGCCCATTGCCCTATGTTTGTACACACCAGGAGATGACAGAATATGCAGCTAGATGGGTAAAAGTGTAGCTGGAACACTCTCACCCACACGTGCAAACCCCAAGAATGAGAGACTAAGTATATCCTCAGTGATAACGTGTGTCTGTGTGTACATGTGTGCAACTAGGGGCAAGGATCCCACTTTGATCATTGCTACTTCTCCACCTAAAGCCTTTGCATGATGGTGGCAGGGATTGCCTGCTGCATTTGTACTTGCAAAGGGCAGGTATGGCTGTAGTGCTGCAGGAGGCTGCCTTGAAAATCTCATTCTGGGATGAGGGATAACTGATTGCTTCAGCAGAAATGTCAGTTTTTGAAAGGGAACATGTGTAGAGGCACATGTATCTTAATCATCCTGCTCTCCCTCCTTCTGTATGGATACATAGATGAGTTAGTCACTAAATTTAGAAGTTGCTATAGTAGAAAGGGTATCATTGTTTAAAATCAGGAACTAACACATTCTCTCAATTTTTCATTATTTAATTTATGTATTTTAATGTACATTCAAAAACCAGGTTTCAGACACAAGCCTTGTCAATGATTAGAGGGTTTTTTCACTTTTTCCTAGAATTGTCTTTCATGTAATGCCTTCCAGACCAACTCAGCTTTTCATAAACAACGTAGTGAAACTATAATAGCATTGCTGCAGGTTTGTTGAGAGTAAAGCCATATTAACTCTGATTGGCTGTTGGCTTGACAAAATTTGCCAGCAGTATGATGCAAGGTTACTCTTTTACTTTTTTTTTTCTTTTTCCCCCCATCACTTTCCAAATTTCTTTCTCTTTTCCAGAGCATTATATCATTTGCCAATGTTTTTTTCCAGTGCACTTAGCATAATGTATCCCTTAAGCAGAGAAACAGCTGTATTTTGACATTCGGCAAAGACGAAGCACAGAGAATAACGACTCAAAATCAATGTAAGACAAGCAGAGTTGTCTTCTGAAAGGTGCACAAAGAATCTGTACTTATGACTGCAGGCCAAGCTTTTCAGATCTGGAGGCCTAAAATGAAGCACTGAATGAAGAGTGGGCCTGGTCTGCATCACCATATAGAACATTACAGAAGTAAGACCACATTCATGAGGAAAATCTAGAAAGGAGGCATTCAGCTTTACTGTGGGGTTTGTGTTTTCTTAATAATTCAGTTGAAAGTAAATGGTCTCTTTAGAGGAGGGAATGGATTGCTAGTTGAAGGGTTATTCTTCAAATGTCATATATAATCTCACAAGAAAACAAACTCCTTGGCATTCTTACGGTCTCTTAACGCATTCCAAGTGCCATCATAGCCAACAGTAAGGAAAGGTAGAAAGAATCTCAAATAGGTTCTGGAAACAAAACCAGAGGGACAATGCTAAAGTACAGACTTCCAATACAATTAAAGGCTAGGAAATCTTTTGCTGGTAGATGAGCACTTGAATTAATCAGTTCATAAACAGAGCTGGCTAAGGAGATGAATTTCTATTCTGTGATAATTTCCAAATTACCAGAATACTTTTCATCCTGCTTTGGGAGGAAAAGCCAAACACTGGAAATTATTCACACAACTGAAGTCCAGCCATATTTAGTTTCAGAAAATCTTAAACACAAGGTGTTTCCAAAATGAAATGTGTTTCCTAAGATTGCTGGCAGTCACCAACTGGATTGAACACAATTATTGTTAATAGTAACAGTAACAGCTGTGCATTACTGAATGCTAGTCTAAAATGTGTTAGTGTAGGGCTTCTGTATAACCACCATGATATTACTGTGCTAATTGCAGTCTGCACAGGCCAGAGTTCTTCCAACACCAGCTCCAGAGCAGCCCAAACCAAGCTGAGGAACTGAAAGGGCCTGTGACCTTGAACCTGAGGTCATTCGTGTGGTAGAAATGGCTCAAAGACATGACACTTGGAAACTCACCACAGACTTCCCATCCCAAAGCATGGAGATCCCTGCATCCAGGATGGACAGTTTCTCCAGCTGACTGGAAACCTTGGAGCTCCCCAGTCCACAATTCATTTTTTAGATGCCTCCCAAGTAGGCAGGAAAGAGGCTGACTAGGAAAGCTGGCAAGTTTCTAACTGAAGCCTGCCGAGCATTTGAAGTTCAGCTCCTACCTGTCATCCCCCAGCATGTAAAAAAGGTCTGTCCAGCTGCTTCCCCACACTCTTTGCCACCCTCCCTACATAGGAAGCACTTTAGTAAGGCTGTGTACAGTTCACTTGCTCTGGCAGCCTGCTCTGGCTGCATTGGAAAGGATTCTTCCTCAGAGCACCCGCCTGTGCAACCCTGCTCTACAGAAATAAAACCTTACGTGCCCCAGACACTTTTAAGTCTACAACGTGAAACCAGAAACATCATACATCTTACTTTACAAAATAAGCAGCAGCAAATTATATTCTTACCAAAAAGCCTATTCTGTTTCCTTTATTTTAAACTTACCCTACCAATGGGTCAGCTGATGTCTACATCATTAGACCCTTCATTCTCTGCCAAGATGATAGTCTCACTGCTGCCTGTAAAATATCATAAAGAAATAAAAAACAAAACCACCCAATTGCTTATGGATCCTTTATCACCCATTTCATATCTGTGGCTCAATCCATTCCAGCTTGCTTGCTTTTTATCACTCTGTGAAAAGGACAGACTCGCTGCTGAATCTAAAATCTGAGCAACTAGTCATTTCTAACAAGATCAGTTTCTGTGAAACAGAGAAGAAATAATGTGTCAGCTCCATCACAATCTGTGGGGTTAAGATGGATGTCTCCTAGGCAGACTCACATAGCGTGATTTGAAGGGCTTTCCATATTAGAAGCCTTGAGTTACCCCAAAACACCTCTGTCTCTTTCTTTGTGATGGATTGACCCTGTCTGGCTGCCAGGTGCCCATCAAAGCCCCTCTATCACTTCCCTCAGATGGACAGGGGAGAGAAAATAGAACAAAAACCTCATGAGTCAAGATAAAGACAGGGAAAGATCACTCACCAATTACAGTCTTGGGGAAAGCAGACACCGCTTGGGGAAATTCTTTATAATCAGTTACCTATCAACTTGGAGTAGGATAATGAAAAAAAAAAAAAAACAAAAACCAAAAAACAAACAAACAAACAAACAAAAAACCAACAAATCTTAAAATCACCTCCCTTCCTGCTTTCCTAATTTCCCAATTTCCCTTTTCTTTCTGCTTTCTTAATTTTTGCCATGGTTTAACCCCAGCTGCTAAATAACCACCACAGCCACTCTCTCACTCCCTCTTGGCAAATGGGGGAGAGAACTGGAAAAGTGAGAGAACTTGAGGGTTGAAGTAAAGATACTTTAATGGGAAATGAAAAGCTGTGCACACAAACAAAACAAAACAAGAAATTCATTCACCATTTCCCATGGGCAGGTAGGTGTTCAGACCTCTCCAGGAAAGCAAGGCTCCATCACACATGATGGTTATTGGAAAGACAACCCCAAAGTGCCCCACCATGCACCTCCATGGGTTGCAGAGGGATAGCTGCCTCCCTATGGCCCTCATCATAGGCTGCAGAGGACTCTCAGCTCTGGTGCCTGGAGCACATTCTTCTTCTTCTTCACCTTCCTCACTGACCAGGGAGTCTGCAGAGTTGTTTCTGACAGAAGCCACCCCTGTAGCCCCCACTACCTAAACCTTGCCAAGCAAAATCAATCCATGACTCTCTATTTTTCCAACAGAGGCACACAGCCTCTCTACCAAAGTGCTGCTTTCCTGGCTCCCTCAAAATGTCTGCATCCTCTTTCAGGCAGAAATTCCATTCCCTTAGTGTTTCTTGTACAGCTCTCAGTAGGTTATGCTTAACTTTTGGCAAAGTTGTTTCTTACTGTCTCTTCTATCCAGACCACAAACAATTTTAATATTCCTCCTAGAGACTCCTCCAACATCACAAAGTTGCAGAAAGATGGCAGAAATCTCCCTCTCCAGCTATCTTTAAGAATTAATTAAGTGTACAACTTTGACTATGGACCACCCTGACAAGGTTTTGTTGCCAGAAGAACCACACAGTCAGTTAGGCATGACTTAGAAGCTTAGGACAAAAGACTGGGAGGAGCATCAAATCCAGTTTCCTTTTACTTAAGGAAACAATTTACTATAATTCCAGTCCTGCAATTATCATATAATTCAATTTCTCCTCAGACTTTATTTTGGTAGGCTAAACAAACAAAACTATCTCGGAGTTTGTCTACATCTGAGTCACAGTGCCAGCCTGGGCAGCCACAAGCCAGGTCTGACCCAGGAGCCCAGTAAAGCCTTCACACGCACTGTGCTGGAGTTAATATACCCTGCTGAGAGGCTGGGCAGGTTGTCTTGGGTAAAACTCTGAACTAATGCTTCTCTATGGCTCTGATGAGTGTTCCTTGAGAGATTGTTAATGAGCCTTCCCCATGAAATGATGCCCTGCCAGAAGCTTCAGATCTGCTAAACACATACCCAGTGATGGGCAGGAGAGGAGCTGGCATATCCCAGTGAGATGGGAGATGGCTTCTGCCTCCACTGAAAAACTATGCAATGCCTGTCTTGCATGTGCCAGGCTCTTCTTGTGAAAGACAGTCCCACAAGACCTAGATGCAAGCCAGATTGGTTCTCCTGAAAGACAAAGTGTGGCCCTCAAGCATGGAGGAGCACAATTCCAGGTCATCAACAGGTGCTCTTAAAACAATGTTATCTTTCTCAGTCAATGATTTCTACTGAAAATATTAAGTAAGATTGGCTCACATAGATCCTTTATGCCTGCCTCCAGTAACTTCCTCTTAGCCTCAGAGTTCCCTTTTAAGCAAAACACATGAAGTTTTCCTTTCAGCCAGCTCCTTACTCACCTTGCAATTTTTCTTCTAATTCCCATTTATTTCAGTTTAACTAGTAATTTCCTATGTGGCAGCATATCAAACACTTTACTGAAATCCAGATAGATATACTGTATTTCTCTAGTCTAAAAATCCATTTTTATTAAAGAAAAATATTGGGCTGAACTTCAAGATCAGTCTCTGGTAACATAATATTGCATTTTATCCTATTTTCCTTTTACCTCCATGTGCTTAATTATTTTTTCTTTAAAATTATTCCTCCAGTCTTTTAAGATTCTTCAGGCTATGCTAATGTGTTCAACATTACCCAGAACTTTTCCCCCTTCTTTTCTCCATTTGCACAATACTATCAATTAGCTCAACTTATTAAATATCATTGTTAATTGGTTTTGAAATGCCAGTGCCTTCACAGTTTAGGCTAAAATTTAAGCTCAATGAGTTTTCTTCCTACTCAAGTGCCTTATTTTTGCTTGAGCCCTTACAGACATAGTTGTGCTGTGTTTGGACCCTTGTGTAGCATCACTGTCTTTTTTAAAAGTTGAGGCTCCTTGCTTCACAAATTGTGCTGGGGTCTGGTCCAGCCTCAGCTAGCCCCAGGTCTGTGCAGCCACAAAGTCATAATGTCTCTAGTTCAGAGTGATTTTGTTCTCTGAGGTGACACAGCTTGCTACATGAACTTGCTGTTGATACATGTCTTACTGGGGTTGTTCATCCAGATCACTGTACACCTCTGATGTGTAACATGTACTGGGTTGCTTGGGAGTGTTATATTTCTCACTGCTTTAAAATCGCAAATAATTTAGCGTTGTCTGCACTCACAGAAGTGCATAGTACATAGGAAAAGTTAACATCTTCTGAAGTTGTGTGTAGATCATGGAATAATCTGCAACACCATGGCATTCATTTTGATGTTTCAGATATCAGTCTGATAACAGAGCTCTTAAGAAAGCACAGTAACACAGCTTTATGGCAGCTATATGACTGAATCACATGTGAATTTGTTGTTCTTGAAAAGGCCAAAGGGCTCTTAAATTCTGGATTTCTTTCAGATTAAGAAACAAAAAACAAAACAAATGTTCTTGTTCTTTGTTCCTTATTGAATAGATAATAAGAGGTTACTTTGAAATTACTTTGTACAGTTATTATTATTGGAAGGCTGTTTTCTACAGCACAGACTTCAGAATCTGCATACAGCCTAGCAGTCCTCAACCTTTTATATTGAAAATAGGTCTCCTTGAAAAAGAAACTAGAACAAATGCCAAGATCAAAGAAGCTTTTGGTAACCTTTTGTCCCTTATCTTTCTAAAGCACCTGGAGTGATACAGGAAGAAAAAAAGTAAAAAATCAACTTCTTCAAGGATTCTTAACACAGGCTGTTAGTGAGCCTTTGTGGAAAAGT
This sequence comes from Rhadina sibilatrix, assembly GCA_013400275.1. Classification (NCBI taxonomy): domain Eukaryota; kingdom Metazoa; phylum Chordata; class Aves; order Passeriformes; family Phylloscopidae; genus Rhadina; species Rhadina sibilatrix. Next base: position 313,456 of record VWYO01013220.1, on the reverse strand, counting down.
GCAGACAAACACACATAAACCCATATACAGACACACACAGCAAGCAAGAGGGGCCAAAGGAGCAGGTTACCCTGACAATAAAGTGATGTTAGCCAAATGTGACCTAATTTCTCCAGAGAACTATCCAGGCAGAATTGCTGCCAAGGGATTTGCTTACACAGAGAAAAATCCTCTTTTTGGTATCTTCATGCTGATTTTTTCAGGGGGAGAGAAGGTGTTTGTTTGGTTTAGGGTTTTTGGTTTTGTTTTGTTTGTTTGTGGGTTTTTTGTTGTTGTTGTTTTTGTTTGTTTGTTTTTGTGTGTTTTTTGTTTTGTTTTTTTTTTTTTTTTTTTAAATTAGCACCCCAAATGTTAACCCCTTCTTCTGTAAGTTATCTACCCATTTTTACAAAGTACATTGGTTTGACCATAAAAGTCCATATTTAGTCAGCAAAAATGCCCTAAGGCTCTACTCACATTTAAAGTTCTGTTGTTCTAGGAACCATGCATATGTGAAGGCACGGAGTTTCCCCTAAATCACTTGCAGTAAGTATAGAATCCAGTCAGGATAAATCCAGATTAGAGCATGCAAACAAATAGTAGAGAACAGGACGTAATCTTAGCCACATCTGTGTACATTAGAATGATTTATTGGCCTGTTTTTCATTCTCAAATGTAAAAGTAAATTAAAAATGCAGGATATAGCTAGGAACATGTATGGCAAGTTGACAGTCTCTTCAAGCTGTCTTTTCATTAGCTTGGCAAACAATGGAAAGTAAAATTCTGGGGAAAATTCTTAACTTGTAAGAGGTTGTTTGGATTATTCTAGAGGTGACAATTTCCCAGTAATGTCTATTTTTAGATAAAATAACTGCTGCACTACACCAATGCAAGTGGTGCCCTTTGATTACAATACTAAAAACATGGATTTTTTTTCCATAAGGTGATTTTATAAGGGGAAGCTAGCAAGGATCTGGGAAACTGTTGTCCACTCCTCAGAGTAACCTTCCCTTACCACTTGACAGGCAAACTGTGTATGTGTAAAGAGTTTTTTGTAAGCTTCCTTTCCCATCCTGAATTCACCTTGAAATATTACATAATTCCGTGACAAATATAGTTATTACCATATCCTGACTGAATTTTGTCCAGTACAGAGCAAGTACATCAATGGCCTGATTCTTTACTATCCAGAAATGATAGCAAACTCTCTAAAAAATGTAAGCTGTAATCATAAGACAAAGAAAAGATTCAAACATTACAGGGATGATGTACATGTATGACTTATTTCTGTAGGATCTTCCTAGAAACTCAGAGTATGACCATACAATACTACATGTTGTTTTTTGGGTAAAATTCAAGAATCTGTACTAATGACTGGCAAGATATTAGAACATTGTTTCAATAAAAATATATCTAAGTCCTTTTTAGATATGATAGTATAGATATGTATATATATATGCACATGTGCATGTATATATATGCGTGCATGTAAACTAAGTGGTATAATTCCCTTCAGGGATAACTCAAATATATAATCTTTAAAACTCTGAAAAAAATCTAATCTCTGGGAGGTTTTTTTCATGTATGCCCATGCATGATTTGTCATCATCCTTGACTGCTGATAAGAAAGATTCCATAACCTTCTGAAAGTTGCTTTACTTCTTGAGAACCCATTTAACAGCATGGCTTGTTGGGCAGTATCCAAACCCATACAATTACCACACAGGGTTTGCTTCAGGAGGGAGTAGAAACAGGGTGCCACAAACCACCTCAGCATCATGCTGGGTTAGGGACTGATTACTTAAGGGCACCTTCACCTGTTGTGGACTTTGTGGAAGAAGCACATTTGTGGTTGGACAGTGACGATGAACATGCTGATCTTTATAAAGTGAGAGGATTTCCAAGTGCAGCGGGATAGAAAAAACAACATTAAAAGAAGACAAAAAAAATTAAAAATTTTGAAGAAAGACAACATTTGGGAATGTACTATAAGATTGAGGGCTGGGAGAAATGAGATCTGAAATTCAGGTACGGTTGCTAAACCATGGCAACATGGAGGAGAATGCCACAGAGAGACCAAAATGGGTGTAAAAGAGGAACAGTTCAATTACTTTGCCTAAATAGTTATTTACAACTATTTGTGAATCCCTAAACTGTCCGGGACATCTTCACAAAATGGGCAAATTATAACACATAGAAGAACCAGGAGATCTAAAACAACATCCGAGTGCCAGAAAACATACTCTAATAGCACTAGATGATTCTGACTGGACAACAAACTCAGCCCAAATTTTTTTCTAGACTAGGAGTAGAATATGGTTTTGAGGAGCTGCAAGGATCTTGAAAGTTTAACTTTGCCTTATTTTCTTACTGAATGAAGTTAGAGTTGATAAAACCAAGAAGGATAATAAAGCTGCTCTAAAATGCTTACATTCCCTAATCATGGGGATGAACAGTTTCTCTTCCCAAGGCTATCCACAAATGAGCAAAAATGCTCATTGGTGGAACTGCTCTGTGATATAGTCACTCAACACCAATACTCTTCATATTTTCATGCCTTTCCCCCACTCTCTTAGCCCTATTTCCTCACTAGCCTTACCTTGCTTTACATTTCAGCATTTTGTCCCTTCCTTTCAGAATAAAATAAGTGCTTCTACATATTATAACTCATCTTGATAACTAAACTATTTATTTATTTTTCATACTTTGGCAAATTTTCTTGGCAATCACTGCTTATTTCACATTTTTTTCAAACATTTTATCATGGATTGCAAAGGTGGGGTTTCAAAAGTTTAAATCTGCTTTAAACTCTGCTTGGTTTCAGGCTTTCATTCTCTGTCTGTTTGCTGTTTGGCTTTTAGGATCATGGAGAAAGTTCAAGATGCTAATCCCTCCTCAAACAGTCCTCCATCATTTAGCCCTTGCTTGGGTCTTCAGCCTTCATCTTCTTTCTCAGGTCCAGCCAAGCTGTTCAGTTCAATGTCCAAGACACACAGGTGCACATCACCTTTGCAGCACTTCAGCTCTGCTACATGTCAGGAGCTGATTGTGATCCCAGTGATGTGAGTAGAGGCTTAGGACTCTGTCTGATCCTAACCGTCTCTGCTTCTGCAAAATCCAAACAAAAACACAGCAACAGAACAAGTGTAGCCATGGAGATATTTCCTTCCTTTTTCCTTGCTTTCTGACACCTGGAAATCTGTAAATTAAAGCTCAGTAGCACTGTGAGATTTTGTCTGAACTGATAACAGAGAGTACAGTGGATCACAGTGAAGACCATTGATATCAGTACCTGCTGATACTGGGCCAGACCTTCTACTGTGTTAAGGGCAAAAGATCACACTTTAAATGTTAGACAGACAGGTCATTGATCCATTTTTTCCTGTGATTTTCTCAGGCTTGATGCCCTTTCCACCCATTTTCTGTTCCAGCAAATGACCTACCACACAGGATGAATTTTATACAATATAAGCCTTCAGTGTATCAGACATTTTCCCATAAACATTCAGTTTGCCAATCAAGAATTGGAAATTTCTTAAGGGAAATAATTGCTACAAAGCATAAAGACAATGAAATTATTATGGGCTCCACATTTCACAATGGCTGAGCATTTACTTGTAAATATTTTAGTTTTACAGAATGAAACTGAGCCTCTTTTGTTTGCCTATTCCTCACTTGTTTGAAACGAGATCTCCCTTTCACACTGAGTCTCAAAAACTGATAATTAAATGTTTCATGCATCTTGCTTCATTTTGGAATACTGACACTCACCTCTGGTTTATGTTGAGAATTTTTGTCTATTTTTGGCATCTATAAAGTAGCATATTGCATCCAACTGTAGATGGCCCAGCTCCAATACATTTCAAGAGCTGTTGTCTTATTTCCAGGTATTTCTGTTAAAGTTCCCTTAGCTCCCTTCTAACACAGGAAGCATTTTAATATAGGCACAGGTATTTTTACTTCATAAGAATTTTAAATGCTGAAAGACAAAGGGGGAAGAAACTGGCAAGCAACTGGCTTCCTAAAAATGAATGTGAGATTTAACTGAACTTTGCATATACTTCAGAGAGAGGGTTTCAAATGTTGTATTTTGTCCCTCTTTCCAAATCTGCATTCTGCCGTCTCCCTTATGTGGCTGTTTCTAATGTTTTGACCAGACACAACTAAAATTTAAAAGAATTCAGTAATTTACTGACTTTTCATTAGGAATTATTAGAAAGCTGGCAGTTTTGGCCAAGACCAAGGGCAGCATTTAGGAGTCTCAGGAGGCTTTGTTTTTCACAGACAAAGCAGGTCTACAGATATCTGGCCACAGATCAGAAATGGATAGATGAGAAGGAAAGCTCAAAGCTACTGCTACTTAAATATTTATTTATAGCACTCTCACGGCATTTGTCAAAGAGCAGAAAGTGCTTAGCCCTCCATTTAGCAAATGCCATTAAACCATCTGCTATGAGCATTCCCTCAAGCAGGGCTATCACACAGACACCTTGGCTGAACTGCCTCGCCTTGAATGCTGTAACAGACACAGTAGGCTGCAGGGAAGTGCTCTGAGGGGATATCCTATCACACCCATTAGCAATTTTTCTTAAATTGAAAACCTCGTGCAATCTTTGTTGGTCATGGTCAATCTAGGCTGACAGGGCTGGTTTGTTTGAAGTTATTTAATATGCTAAGCAAGAAGGATCAGCTTTATGGATAAGATCGAGCAGTTTCAGGGGCTTGGGAAGAATTCTCACCACCTCGCTGACCTTTTGCTCAGAAGCTATGGTTACATTTCAAATATCTCACTCCAAATTATTTCCAGTTTTCTGAATTTATTTATTGAAGCATTGCATTCCAGAAATTCTAGTTCCTTGGCATTTAAGCCATGGGATAACAGGCTTAAAGTGCCTTAATTTGCTTCAGAGAAAAGGTTCCTATAGATTGTATACACCTTTGTCTACAGAATCTCACATTAAAATCAGGGTGAGTGGAAAGAAGCAAAAACATTTTTTCAGATTTAAAGCCCACAGAGTTGACAAAGCTCTTTCATTTCCCAGTTCTAGGGAAATTCCTCTGTCTTACTTGTGCTCATGGAAGGATTTATGTGATAGTGTTTTCTGTGGTAACAAATGACAATTACAGGCTCTGGGGAACCTTTGGTATAATCATCATTACTGCCAGTCCCTTGTTCTATACTTCTTAGCCCAGAAAGAGTGGGACAGTTATAGATGGAAAGACTTTTTGCTCAGCATTGCTAAGGCTCCTTCTTACTTCCAGCTTTTGACTTGTTCCCTCCTGCACAATAGTGTGTGAATAATACGTGCATCGTGAGGGTGTGCTTCAAGGGAAATGCACCACTTGGCAATCAAGAAGGAAGCACACACTGTGCTTAACGATCAGCTGGCATTTCACCACACATAAATCTATTATGGGATTAAAAATCTATCACAACATAAATCCGTTATGGGAATAAAAATCTATCCCAATGCCAGCTGCAGGAAATGAAATGCACAGCTGCAGGGACTGCTTGGTGAGAGTTCACAGCCCCGTCCACCCGTGCTGAGATTATAAGCACAGGATCCTGAGGCCTTCCCTGGGAAAATGAGGTGCAAATGTTTAATTTTGGATTCTATTTAAAAACAGAGGTTAAGGAAGCCCCGAATGCAAAACTTTAGGATAAGTAACAATAAACAGCTTTGTCAATAAGCAGAATGAGGCATTAAAACTATCATTCCTTGCATCTTACACACACAGAAAAGTGGCTGATGGTTTGTTAGTCTGAGACATTGAACCACCCCCACTGACTATCCCTTTTATCCCCATTTAAATGCCTTCCTTAGCTTTATTTCATTTATAAGTTTTCATTTTGGATAACTTCTTTTTAAAACTGACATCTAGGCCACTGTGGAAAGAGTCAGTATTATCTTTTCTTTTTGGAGTTGTTGGTTGGGAAGGAGGTATATTTTATTATATAATACCTTTTCTCCTATTCACAAATAATTTCCTGAAGAAAATCTGACCAGCTTGTATGCATCTGTTTGATTATTTTTTCATTCACATACATATAGATGTATACTTTAGTCATTGTTTGCATCTGTGCTTGAAGGTGCATGAGGTATATAAGAAGTTACCTGTTACAAATGATCTGAATGAACCACAGAATCACTGAGGTTGGCTGGGTTGTTGGCTTTCTTTGCTGCAGAAGCAATAAGAGGTGAAAATGTCCCTCGTGCTACTACTTTCCTTCCCTGCTAAAGAAAATAGTAACTTCCAGCATCTTTTCTCCAGTCCTTCCTGCTGACTGAGCACTAGAGACATCAGCTGTAGTATCTGAAAAATCATCCCAAGGTGCTCTGTTGCATCATTATCATGGGAATTTTCATTACCACCATCAAAACTTTGGAAAAAAAACCACATCACAACAAGACAAAAAAAAAGCAACATCAGTTATTAATCAATTGTCATCAATATATGATGACATCTTGATGAAAAAACAGACTACATACATATATTTTACAAGAAGTTTTTCCCTGTTCTTCCACTGCATTCTAGACTGTGCAACAGGTAAGCATCAAGACTGACAAGGTCAGAAAGAGAAAAAGCAATAGAAAAAACAGTTTTACATGCTTAAGTTTAAGAAATCAAGAAGAGAGATGGATTCTCATGTTCTAGGCCCTGCTCAATATGGCATTTGTAAGCAAGGTTAGGAACACTAATCAGAGGCAAAACTATTGCAGAGAAGCAAAATTCAAGTATCTTCTTTAAATTCTGAGTAATAGGACAGAAAATAAATGGTAGACAACAATGAAAAGTTTTCCTTAAACAAATACAAACTGCATTCTAGTATTTAAAAATGCAAATTGCCTGAGAGAAATAGGGATGAGATGAAGACATAAAACTGCAATATTTATAAAAGTCTCAGCCAAAGTTGAATTTAGTAAGCCCTAAAGTGTTTCAGTATGTATTTGTATTGCTAATTTGTACATTATACAAAAATTCATATTATTTAATGTAACTTTCAACAAAGTGCAAGGGCTCTAAGCATTTAAAAGCATCAGCATGCTCATCTTACCTGAAAGAAAGATCTGAAATAAGTCAGAAGAATCATACACCAAAAATGACGACTTCTCCCCATGGTGTGAAAAGAAAACGGGAAATCTTACAGGTAACAGGAAGGAGAACAAGCCTTAGCAGAACAAGCTTTAAAAGTTGCAAGACAAGGTAGCATATTCTGTGACAGATGATGCCATCAATTTCTTCAAACCCAACCACTTTCTTGCCACCACATCCAATAAAGCCAGTCCAATTTCAATTCTAACTTTTCAGCCACATCTGCTAAAGACAGATGACTTCCTTTTCAGAAGATCCTGAAACAGAAACATCTTACAGCCAAGAAAGGATGCAGTAGGCCTCAAATGGAAGCCTATTCAATTATTTTCTTAACATTTCCCACAATGAACTTTATCATGTCTCAGCATTTGCTTTATAGATACAGAAGATCTAAAACACAGTTTAGGACAAAAAAATACGACAATTTTTGCTTGCCTGTGGTCAGCATAAAACCTAAGATATGAGAAGAGTACTTCATGAATATAACTTTAATGAATATAATTAAAATGTCAGCTTGAAAAGTTATTGCAAGTTAGACTTGCCTTAATTAGAAATTTGTATTGTAACAACCTTGCAACCTGTGAAACAGAAATCTCTAAGGAGGTCACATGCAAAAAATCCTGCATATAAAGAGAATGACTAGCCAGTTCATGGATGGACTTGCAATCTGATCATTTTCAAATACTGGATAAAACTCCTATTCTGCCAGGAGTAAAACATTTATTTCTCAAGTCCAAACTTAGCCTCCTAAGAAACATCCAACTTCAACCTCAACTCCAACTTCCATGCCTCCCTCTCAAAGCAGGATTATACCCACTCCAGCTCTAGCAGCAGGGCTCAAGATTTCTGCCAGCCTTCATTTCAAGGCATGCTATCTTTTTCTCTCTGGTAGGAACAGTTTTTCCTCTCTAGTAAAAACTGTTTCAGGTGAGGGTTTAAGGGTTTGGGGGACTCTGTTTTGTTTAGGTTCTTTTTAACACCTGTGTTATTCTGTAACTTCCCTGTCCAGGTGGCAAGACAGAAAAACAGAAGTCCACTTCCAACCAGCAACTGAAGCCTACAAATAAAGGTCCTGTTGTGGTTCTGGTAAAAGATTGTAAATTGTCTGCTCAGTGATCTACAAACCTCTCTGAGGGGATAGGCAGATTTATGTCTCAGCAATGAGGACCAGGCAAAATTACTGCAAAGACAAAAAGTCCTTCTCACAGCCATTCTGATAGAGTGGAACTAGCATGGGAGACAGAACACAGAAGTTACCCTGTCTCTTGTGATAAATTCAGTACAGTGGTTTGGCTCATGCCAATATATATTAGGAAAGATTTTATATGGGTACTTCATTAAAATTCAGTGTTATCAAAAATGTATTATCTCCTCAATAATAATGTGACTTACAGCAAGACTTTCTCCTGTATACTTGATATTATAGGACAAGATTGCATTGCAAATACAATGGTTACACTGCACTTGGCTTAGTATTCATAATAAATCATGTTGCAGACAGTTATCTCTCCAGAGACTATTGCTTATTTAACTGAAGTTTTGCAGGTGGGATCCAAACATATGGTTGGCACACTGAAAGATGTTGAGGTCCAGAGGACTTGACAGGCTGAATGGGGTGCCCGTATGGGCACACTGACAGAAATATCTACAGGTTCAAGCTGACAAGAGAATAATAAAATGCAAGCTGAATTGCCAAAAGCATCATTCTCACTATTTTCTTTCTTTTTTTTTTTTTTTTCCTTCTGCATGCAGGCTTCACTGTTCTTCCCCAAGAATTCTAGAATGTTAGCAGAAAGTATTTTCTGGTTCGGATTCCTGGATATCAATTCACTTTGATAAAAACTATTTACCTTGGCAAGAGGTTTTCAATTTTCCAGCTATCACTAACACATGTAGCCAACATCTAAACCAACAGATACTTTATATTTTAATGGTGCCAAAAAAAGGAAAAAAACCCAAATATGTATAAATTAGTTTTGCTCCAAATATCAGTACATGATCCCATTGATTTTCATCAACAGATACTAGCATAATGTGTCCCATAAGAAGAAGCAAATTTCTCTTTTCATCCATCAAATGAAAGCATATTTGGCTGTAATTATTGCAAATTATTTCTCTTTATTTAACATCACACAGGGGAAACTATACAGTTTCAAAAAGACAAAGAGTAAGCAAGCTGCTACAGTCTTCATAGAAGCCTATTTTGTCTGTTAATGAAGCCAAATGATTGAATGAAAATAATGCTTCATGAAGGGAAACCAAAGACATCTTAATTGCTAACTCAAGATTGATAGAGCTCTGATTAGTGCAGTAAAAAAATACCTTTGTTAGTCTACTTGGACTTTCTACAATGTGTTCTACTTACAGAAGACAGTTTTCCACTTACTCCATAGTCATTAACAGCAAAAAAGAGCCTTTTAGTGTTTAGCAGTTTAGTGAAATCTGTGAAGTCCAAAAAGATTACGAAGAGAAGAAACCGTGAAATTAGAGCAAAGCAACTCCAGTAATTTATTTTTAATATTTCTTATATTAATCATATAATTGTTTAGGTTGGAAAAGACCTCTGAGATCACCAGGTCCAACTGTTAACCCAGTACTGCTGAATCCACCACTAAAGCATGTCCCTAAGTGCCACAGCTACACTTCTTTTAAATACCTCCCAGGATAGTGACTCAATCACCTCCCTGGGCAGGCTGTTCCAATACTTGACCACCCTTTCCATAGGGAAGTACTTCCTAGTATCCAATCTAACCCCTCCCCTGGCAGAACCTGAGGCCATTTCCTCTTGTCCTATCACTTGTAACTCTGGAAAGGAGACCAATCCCACCCAGCTACAGCCTCCGTTTGGGCAATCGTTGAGAGCAATAAGGTCCTCCCTGAGACTCCTTTTCTCCAGGCTAAACAACTCAGGATCCCTCAGCAGCTCCTCATAAGAGCTGTGTTCCAGACTCTTCACCAGCTTCATTGACCTTCTCTAGGTGTGCTCCAGTACTTCAAAGTCTTTTTTGTCATGAGGGGCCCAAAATTAAACATAGATGAAAAGATAAACTGGTATCTTCAGTACCATAATTGTAAGATAACAGTTTATTACAATTTAAGTTACCAATCCTACATTTTGAGATTAAAATATTTCAATATCTTTTACCTGAAAATAACAGATGGTTGTTAAGTAAATGAAAAAAATACTTTTTAAAAAATTTTAATGCTTTTTAACGTAAGAAGTCATAGGATCATAGAATCACAGAATCTCAGAATAGTTTGTGTCGGAAGGAACCTTAAAATATCATTTAGCCCTGCAATGAGCAGGGACATCGTCAACTAGATCATGCTGCTCAGAGCATCATCCAACCTAACCTGAGAATTTCCAGGGTGGGGCATCCACCGTCTCTCTGGGCAACCTCTCTGGGTTCCAGTGTTACACCAGACTCATTGTAAAAACTACTTCTGTGTATCTAATCTAAATCAACTCTCCTTCAGTTATAATAATTTAAATCAGAGGATGCAAAGACTTTTTGTTGTAGTTACCTCTGTTTAATGAGACTCATTCCAAACCAGCCCTTTCTTATGAACATCTGTCATGACTTGAATTCTTCGTTGCACTGGAGCAGTGAAGCACCAGAGGGAGCTCCGAGACAGGCTCAAAGCCAGCGCTCCCCAAAAAGCAGAGGCTCAGGTGGGACATGACTTTGAGCACGAACTGCTATGGTTGTGAGGGTTGCGCTTTCCTTCAGTTCTGTCTTTCATCATTATCACTGGTATAATCTTCTGATGTTGATAATACTGCAGTTTGCAATAGCCACTAGATTTCCTAGTGATAATACAACTGCATTGTGCTGCTCTCCAGTACCTTGTCAGAAGAGAGCTAAGAGCTGCTGTAGAATCAGGAAAGGGCTTCCTGGTTGGGACTTCAGAAAATTGAATGATTAAAGATTATTTTGTGTGTAGAACAGCACAAGAGGCAAATTAAGGCTGAACAAAGGGTTTTAATTCGTGGGGGGTTGCTGGGGGATTTTAGTTTGTTTGCGTGTTTCTTTTTTTCCTTCAAAAGACTTGACTCTGTAATCTTAATGCTATCATATCCCAAAGAGTCTGAGAGATATATATTGTTTTAGGAAATGAGCAGACATTTTTTAGGCCAAAACTGATGTTGAATGCCCAGAAGAGACACTGCAAAACATTAGCAACAGCTGGTAACATACCACCTGAAGAAAGTAAGCAGATCAACATAAAAGCTTGGCTTGGTTGCTCTGAAAATTATGAAGTGCAATGCATAAATGGAAAGTCCCATTTTGGAATTCAGTCTCTTTGGAGGTGGTCCCAGGACCTTTCAGGTTAAAGAACCAGGATTCTTTATTTTTTTGCTATGCTGTGTGAGGTTCTTTGTACAAAGACTTTCTTTCATTTGCATCACAAATAAAAATGTAATAGCAGAGCCCATTGAGAGATGCTCTACAGCAAAGAAGAAGAAATAATTCATCTGCGGATGTAATATCTGCAGAAATGTATCCTTAGAGACATCATAGTGATATGATTTTGCAGGAAAGTAGCAACTAGCAAACATTTTAAGCAAAGAGAATTACCACAAGTAGTCTTGAAAACCATGGGTGAGATTGACATAGCTCACAGAAGGAACTACTTTACTCCAGTTTAGCTCTGTCCGTGGTCAGTGCTACATACTGCAATGTAAAAGCTCCTAAAAGGTGTTCATGACATAGAACCTCCTCTAGAGAATTCTTTCCACAGGTTAACAATTGCTTCCCTGCACCATGAGAATTTATAGCATTTAGCCTATAGAGTTTTAGCTCAGCACTAAGCATGGAAGCTGGCATCAGCAAATCTGGATTTCTTTTCAGACCTTTTATGTAAATAGAATTTTATCAATAACATCAGGGGGAATGGAGAGAGACATTTATCATTATTTTCAATTTTCAACCAATCATCTTTCAATTCTGTTAGATTGTATTGGGGGAAAAAACAAAAAGACTATAGAAGAAACTCAACAGTTCACCATTCTGCCTTCTAATAGTTTCCCCCCTAAATTTAACAGTTCCAAACACACTCTTGCAGACTTCAGAGACAAATATCTGAACAAGATTTTAATGCCTGTTTCTCTTATCTTTGTCCAGGTTTTTAAACCCTTCCTCAGAAAAGAAACTTCCCTTTCAAATTTCCTTCTGATCTTTTTACTATACATTTTGCTTGAGAAGTTCCTCCTCAGCTAAGCTTCTGTATAAAAGTTTGCTGCTCTGTAACAGCCATTCATTGGATAATGGCACCCTCCCAGTTTTATGAATAACACTTTCAACCAAGCCCTCAGCACAAAATCAACATTCCACATTCAAAGTTTCCATTTGAAATCAAATCTTTAAAATAAAATGAGATTCACATCTAGACAGACCTCCAAGCTAAACAAGTTTTCCCCTTCTTATAATCTCTCCCAGGTGGTTTCAGTGTTTTTCCTACCCACTACCCCTCTCCAGGCATATCACAACATTCTCCTACACTGCTTCATCTTATCTGGCATTCTCTGTAGGCAGTGCAGTGTGATCCTATCAGCCCTGCCTCCATCCAGGCCTTTCTGGAGATGACTGCTCATCTACAGGGCTGTACCTAGCACAGTGAATACATAATGTGAATTCCAACAGCCTCTTCCTCATGAAATCCACATTAAACTCAAAAAAGCACTGATTTCCATAGACACTAGAATATTAGCATAATAATAAGAAGAAGAATCATAAAACATCTAATTTCTCTCTTCTCAGATTGGCTATCTCAGAGCTTCAATCAAGTTTGAAAACATCACCTTCTTCCTTCAGACACAATCAATACTAAAAAAAAAATTACGTTATTAATCTGTATTTAATTTTGGGGTCTTTTTCAAATGCCATTTTGAGGTTTCTACTCCCAAATGCTGATGCTGATGCTACTGCATGCTATTTGAATATCACTAGTCCTTGCAAGGACTAAGAATAAAAAATTAAATATTTTGCATAACAAAAGTGTTCTCAGTAGCAAGACCCAGGATTATTTCATTACCTACAAAATTAAAAATAATATAAAGAAATATTTCGGGATGAGTTGAAACTTTGAAACAAATTCTGATTGTTGGTTTCCCAGGCATACAGCAATCAAGGAATGAAACACTCCAGACAGTGCATATTGGTATGATTACTGCATGCCTCAGGTTGTACTCTACCATTTACAGTCAGTTTCAAACTTGAATCAACCAAGAAGAAGAATTACTCCACCAGCATTGCCTGGGAAGTCAGCATG
>VWYO01013220.1:269638-299977 GCA_013400275.1 Rhadina sibilatrix | reverse complement strand
TTTTTTTATTGTGAAGGGATGTCATAAAACCCACATTTTTGTAAAACTAGACATTGGTAAGGCGCAATGGTTTGAAATCACCTGTTTAAAGAAACAAAGAATGAATCAGGAAGACATTGACTGTCCAGGATGGGACTTCTAATGTGAGAGATCACCCTAGTGTACGCCAACTGCGAGCCAATTGCAATCTCTAGCTAAGCAAGTCTGAGTTGGACTCAATTCAGGAAAGGAGAGCTCTCTCAGGAGGATACCTGACCTCCTGCTTAGCCTTGAGTGGAAAAACAGGTCTCCAATCTTTCCAAGAATAAAATTTAAAGCTCATTTACCCAAAATTTACCCAACAGGATTTCAAATGGCGATAAATATTTGTGTTTGTGGTATTAGGCCATAGTTGCCTTCAGATCCTTTACTCAGTGATTTAACTTTTAGATTGGAGGAAAAAGGAATGCTGATAGGATAGAAAGGAGAGCTACAACAAAGCTTAGAAAATCCCTGTTGACCTTGAGGATCATCGCCTGCTTCTTCCAGATTGTTCTGAGCACTTCCAACTGCTCTCATCTGATCTTAGTTCTCAACAGCTGCAGGGAGCAGAACACAAGATACTTCACGTGCAAGTACTGGAGCAAATATGAACATAGTCATTTGTCTCAGAGTCAAATAGTTCTTGATACCATTTGGTATAACTGCATTGCACCAGAAGTAATGCAACAAATGCAATAGCAAAAATTCCAGGCACTTCTCATTCACCAGAACCTAACAGTTTAATTAAATAATACAAAAAATGGCATTGACCCCTGCAAATTTCTGTTTTCTTTGTGGGTTAATGAAAGTTGAATAATGGGTTTCCTGAATTAAACTCAACCAAGTGCCAAAAAGCTATCCTGGCCTGGCCAAGATTATCAGCATTACTTGGTTTTCTATTCTCTTTGGCACAAATTACAGTTTACTTCACTTCAATCTACAATTATTTTCCGCACGATGAGCTTCAAAATAAAACCAAAGTGAAATAAATCAATTAGATATTGGCATAAAAAGAAATCTTAGGCATCTTAATGTTTATTTAAATTTGCACTCTAAGCTGGGAATTCGAGACTTATGATAAAAAAAGTAAGAGTCAGGGAAGCTAAGTAAAAACCTTGCTCAGCCTTCACATCCCTGGACAACTTGTTCCAATATTTGACAACTATTTTGGTTAATAACCAAATAGCCTATCTAAACCTTCCCTGGCACAATTTTACACCATTTCTTCCCATCCAACCACTTGTTACCTGGAATCCCCACTTGGCTACAATCTCCTTTCAGGCAGTTGTAGAGTGATAAGTCCCTCCTGAGCCTCCTTTTCTCCAGGCTAAACACTTCCATCTCTCTCAGCCACTTCTCGTAAGACTTGTGCTCCAGATCCTCCACCAGCTCCACTGACCTTCTCTGGACACACTCCAGCACCTCAATGTCTTTTTTGTAGCATGGGGCCCAGATCTGAATGCAGTGGTGTGGCCTCACCAGAGGAATGACCACTGCCTGTTCCTGCTGGCTACACTATTGCTGATCCAGGCCAGGATGCCATTGGCCACCTGGGCACAGCTGGATCATGTTTAGCTGCTGTTGCAGCATCCCCAGGTCCTTCTCCCCTTGGCAGCTTTTCAGTCACTCTCTCACCAGCCTGGGTGCTGCCTGGGGTCGTTGTGACCCAAGTGTAGGACACAGCATTTAACCTTGTTGAACCTCTTACAATTGGCCTTGGCCCATTGATCTAGCCCATCTAGACTCTTCTGACCCCCCAGCAGATCCACATGCTCACCAAAATTCAAGTGGATATTAACTCCATTCACCACCACCCTCTGGACCCAGACATCTCGCCAGTTTTTTATCCGGCAAACAAACCTTTCCAAGCCATGAGCAGCCATTTTCTCTAGGAGAATGTTCTGGAAGATGACGTCAAACGCTTTCCTAAGTCCAGGTGAACAACACCCAGAGGCTTTCCTTCACTCGCTTGTCACAGAAGCAGATCAGATTGGTCAGGTTGAACCTGTCTCTCACAAACCCAGGCTGACTGGTCCCAATCGCCTTGTCCTGTACATGCCATGTGATGACACTTGAGACAATTTGCTCTTTTATCTTCCTTGGCACTAAGGTCAGACTGACAATGCCCTGGATCTTCATTCCAGCTCTTCCTGGAGATGAGCGTTACATGAGCTAACCTTCTGTCACCTGGGATCTCTCCAGTTAGCCAGGACTGATGACAATTATGAAGATGTTACCTTAATAGAGGGGGGGCATTAGACAAATCAATTTACAGCAGACTGATTAGGAGGGAAGGATTAAAATTTTTCACCATTTTTAAACTTTCTTAAACATACTGCCTAAGCAAGCCAAGACATCTCACAACAAAACAGCTAAATGACAGATTTCAGGCTATTTGTATGTCACCTGTACTATGCTAACCTTGAACTGCCTGCTTAGGGCTGTAGCCAAGGATGCAAGGATAAGGATTAAAGGATGTGTACAGGGCCAACAAAAAGGCTTTATTTTTTATAGTTTTATTGTTCACAGCAGTAAGAATGTGTGCTGCCGTTCAGCTGATGTAATAAACAAGCACTGTAAAGCCATTCAACTTGAGCCCTGGAGGCTCTAGGACATGACCATCACTCAGCTGGTTGCAAAAACCCCAGCAAATAGTTACTAATGAATTCAAAAGTTATAGGAAAAGAAGATTATAAATGGAAAGCAAAACCAGTGGAAATCTCGATGTAAAGTAAAGCAAGAGTACCACAAGTAAAAAGAAGTGTATTCAGACCATTTAGTTTTCACCAGCAGCATCCCAACAAGATTCCCACTTCCACATCTCAGATTAAGGATGCTGCACTGGTTGCAACACCAGCAAAATAGAAAATAAAAAGAAGAGTTCTTTTCTCAGAAGTAAAGTAACCTTTTTGTGCAGTAGATACATATTTTAAAGGAAATAAACAATGAGGCCTTAGACAGGATTATAGTGGCCTAGGTGTAAAAAAGGATGTTACACATTGGTCCTTCTAGGGACAGATTTTAGGAAACTGGTATCTCCAGCACACAGTCCCCTAGCCAGTATGCATGTAGGTACAAACTGTAAACACGTCAACAACAAATTAAAAAACTGACTGAGAAAATCCCTCAACTGTTGTTTCTTTTTTTCTTCACCATTGTTTCCTTACATGCTGCAAGATTGCAGATAAAGTTGCCAGTCTTTTGCCATAAGGAATTTAATTAAAATGCTGGTTTGAAATCATTTATCTGCACTATCATCATCTTGCAATTACTCTGTTTAATCTGTACCATGTTAACTAACCACAGATGTTTCCCTTGGCTCATCAGTGATTCTTTCTGAACTTACGTTCCTCTTCAGAGGAGCTGAACCCTTCCTGGAAGGCAGAATTTTCATTTATCATGTTTCTCTCCAAGAAAGTGTTGCTGTTGATAAGTATCAGAGAACTTGACTGCTTTCAAACACCACATGTTCCTGCTCTTTGCTCTGAAATTATGTGTTTTTCTAAACCAAAGCCTCTTTTCATTGACGATAATTTCAATTCAAAAAAATGATCTAAACTGGCAAAGATTATATGGCAAAGATAAGTATTTTATAGCTTCTTGTGGCATCTTTCAGGTCCTGATCTCAGACCTTAGAATATTTACTCTTACTTAAACTTTACCCTTCTGTGAGGGAACAAACATCTTCAAGATGAATAAGTGAAGACAGACAAAATTTACTATCCATGGAATATGTGCAGCTTGAAAAGAAAACCAGTGAGATTTTGACAACTTGGGGAAAAACATTTCTTTTTAAATGTGTAGTCTTGACCTTGCAGCATTTAGCAAGACTATTTAATTCCTAACATGATATTTTCTTTTAATCACACACTGGCTCCAACCCATAAATAATCAATGTCCAGCTTGCGAAAAGGATTTCTTAAAAAGCATTCTTAAAAGAAATGCACCACTTGCAGTCTCATTTGTTTGCCTCATTCCTTGGTTAATCAGAGAAAGATAAAGGATTCTTTAGAGTAAAAAGGAAAAAATGGAAGAAAAAAGGTTGAAGAATTTCCAAACTGGCCTTTTTCCCATGTCACCTTAGACTTTTGAGATATTGATATACTGCTTATAAATTTACATATCCCCACAAAAGGTACAGAAAGTACAAGTGAAGTAATTTTTCAATTTAACAGCAAGATCTGATCATTAATGAGCCTTACCTTCATGAGCAGTCAAGTCTATCACCAACTATCTCCAAGGAAATAGAAGTACTCAGTTTGTTGCCAGCTGTTGGTGTTACTTGCTATCAAGTTGACTAATGAGAATCAAGTGCAAATAAATTCACCCCAGTATTGGAAAAGAACAAGAGCTATATCTTTCTTTTCTTTTAAGTAAGATATGTCAATGAGAAAAAGAAAACAAAATATCCATATCATCCATTTGAGAAAGGACGAAAAGTTTGAAGCGTAAACTAACATTATTCTCACATGCCATGGCAGAAATAATCACTACAGCACTAAATTTATGTTTTCTTATACCAGAATACAGTGGGAGAGCATGTCACCAATTAGTGATAGGGTATACATTCTTAAATTTCTGCTTAAAATCCAAATATCATTCCATTCATAAACACTGTCAGAAAATGGGATAAAGGCAATACATGCTGACAAAAAATGTCATGCCACACGTGTATTTTCCAAAGGAGGAAGGAAGTTGCATTTTATAATAAAGTATATCTTGGCGTTTGTTAGTTATTTGTTATATATATATTTATATTTTTTATATATTATATATATTATATATATTATATATTTTTATATATATATATATAATGTTAACATTCAGTCATGAAGAAATACAATACAGTGAAATTATTCTAGGTTACATTAACTTGCTCAAGCTGCCATAGGAAAAGAGAGCATGTATGGGGTTTTTTTGCAAGGACTTTAGGTATCACCCACAAAATAAAGAAGGAACCATTTCCTTATAAACAACATAGGACTTGATTACCTCAGCTGGCAGCTGCAGGTGGGATTAGAGAGAATTTAGTTTCAAACTAGTGTAAAGGGATGTCAGATCTTTACTGAGAACAGAACTTGTAGCTACTGTCTGAACATCTGATTAATCAGCTGGTTAAACAATTCTATAGTTTGCAAAGAGCTCTTAGAAAATTCTGTCTCTGATGAAAGAGCAAGATGAGGTGATGCCTTGACGCTAGAATAAAAGAATGTGAGTGAATTCAATTGGCCATATAAATTCAGTTTTCCTAGTGAAAATCTGGGCTAACTTCACTGAGTTTTGCAAAGTTATAAAACCAAGAGCTGCTGGCTGCCTACCTATGACTTAGAAGGCATGTCATAAGAAGGAAAACAGTCCATTTTTATCAATCACTAACATCATAAACCATTGGCTTCAACTTATAGCAGAGATTAGTTTAAAATTGCATTTTATTAATAGAAACAAATGACAAATACTCTACTACCAACATAAATGTGGATTTTATTTCTATCTACAAGTGAAGATTTCATAATAAAGGTTCATTAAAGAACCTATTTTCATATTTCTCCAGTCCAAATGCTTCTTAGAATGGTCCTCAAAGCTTCTGTTTCTTCAGGGTCTCTTAAGGGGTAAATGTTTATGTACCATGTACCAGGTTTATACTGCTCCTGAAAAAGGAATTTTCAGTTTTGTGATGAGTAGTCCAAGATTCCATTCATAGATAATATAGATAGATATAGATATAGATATAGATATAGATGATATAGATATAGATATAGATATAGATATAGATATAGATGATATAGATATAGATAGATATATCTCAATTAAGACCTAATATAATGTAGAACTCGATATAACTTGCAGATCTGTCTTTTGGCTGAGTACCTGCTTAGAGTCTGAAGGCCCTCAAAAGGACAGAAATACTTCTTTGAAGTAATTTTCAGTATTTGAAGTTGCTGTCAACAGATGTTAAAGTATTTTTTCACTGTTTTTTTTCCTGGCAAGTGTGAAGGGCCTTAAAGCCTTAAAGTGGAAGACTCAAACAAAAAGAGAGAGTTTATGCACAGAATGTGTAAGTTACAAAACTCCTTGACACAGGATAATGACAGCCAGAAGTGTACATAGGTATCAGAAGACACTGACATATAAATTGACAAGAAATTCACAAGAGGTTTTAAATGCACAGAAACCATTTCCACCTCAGGAAGTCCCTGTGCCAGAAGTCATTGTCAGCTGGGACTTTTCTCAGAGCAATTTTCCTTGTATCATTCCTCTAATCTTTTTTTCCCTAGACATTTGAGACCATTGTTCAAGACAAGAGAGTGACCTAATACAGCCTCAGTTCTCTGATGTCCATTGGCTTGTTTTCACATACAAAGCATAAAATGGACTTTAAAACAACAAACACTGGAACAGATGCTTATGTCATGGCCTGGTTCTCCTCTCTTCCCAAGACTTATCTGTTCTGTAGATCAAGTGAGACACCTTCTAAGTTCAGACTCTTCTCAGTTTCTGGCCTTTCTTTCCTTAGAAGGAGTTAAGAGGGAGGACAAGCCCTCTTCTCTCTTGGTTGTGTAATAACTGTCTTTAAATGTTTACCAAGATATAGCTTATCTCTGGCAGTTTTTCTCTTCATTTGCTTTTCTTACAGCCCAGTGTTTAACTAAACAAACAGCCCAACAGTCATCCCAACGGTCATGTCAACACAGTGTACTCATTAACTATTTTTGCAGCTCCTCATCCATCACTGTGGATATTAGAGCTTGACCTGGACATGGAAGTCATTGTCTTTAAGGACAAGCATCTGTGTGGTTTCACGCTCATTCAGCTGAGTGGGTTTGAAGTGATGATAAGCACAGCTGGGCTTATTTAAATGTGGAAGATTATAATCTAAAACACGCTTCAAATACATAGATTCAGATCTTCATTTTTAAGAAGTGCAATTAACTACTGAAAATGAGCTAGCAAAGGAAGTTAAGAGACTGTCTGTTTCCTGGAAACTTTATGGCTAGTTAGATGGGAATGATTTAGTCAAACATGTGAGATATAAATATCACTTCTATCACAGGAGCAAAGGGATGAAGGGAGTAAGAAGATTGATGCTTTATGCTTTACCACAGGTGACATTTAAATGATTCATTCTGGCCTGTATAAGATATCTCAATTTCAAAATCATGTTTTAGTGGAGCAACCATCTCTCTAGTGTTTCCATTTTAAGCCTGATGACTTGGATCATTTACAGACCTTGTTAAATCTTCCATCAGATTACATAAATTGGTAAGACCAAATATGAAATAACAGAGAAGGTAGGAGTCTTTCCATTTTGCTTTTATTTATCTCTTTTATAGTTCTTTTTATCTCCTGTTAAATTTCTGACCTGATAATAAATCGATCATTTAAAAAGTAGTATCTGGTCTACCTTTTATAGATGAGTCCAAAGTTTTTTCTTTTTGAGCTGCCACAATCATATTTTAAAATATTTTCTAGTGATTTGTTATTTACTTGCCCTACAGTTCTTCATTCAAACACTGCAGTGTTTATGAATTTTCAAGCAGCAGCTGTAACCATACTTGATATCAGAAACAATACATGTGATTACAAATGTATTTTTACCAATAAAATCTCTCTTCACTACCTGTCAGGTTCAATAAAATAACAGCAAGTCTGCAGATAATTCAGTGTGTAACAATATGAGGTTTCTAACTGTATTTTTCTTGCATTTTGGAGTTGTGTATGATGAAACAGAATGAAAAAACTTTTTTTTTTTTAATTTTACTGTAAGAGAAAACAGTGCTTGCACCTGCAACACTGCTCAATACTTGTTGTTTAAACCTTCACATGAGGAGGGAGACCATCCTTCCTCAGCTGAGTTCTCCAGGTATAATCCAGCTAGAACTAACTGCACTGGACTGGGCAGGAGCAGGGACACAGATCCATATCCCAGTGTCTGGAGTCTTCCAGGCACCCAGAACTGGACTGGGGAAGCGGCAAGTCACATGCCAATTAGCAGAAAAAATTTATGAGAAAGAGTTAGAAATCCACAGGGAATAAAAAACTGGAAATGGCACCATGTACATAATAAATAGGGCATAATGGAAATAAAGGCATAAGTTGTGTTTTAATAGCAGGTTATGAGATTTAGTAATATATCACTAAAATAAAATACTATTTTTCCTCTTGAAGAGAAGGATTATGCATATGTTTGTCTGACAAATCAAGAAGAAAACAAAATTTACACACTTGTCAAAGCAAAGTATCCAAAGGAATCCCAAGCCAAAGACTATTTTTTTACTTTCTACTGTTAAATATATTTTATTTTTCTAAAACTGTGAAAAAAAATTTCAAAACATTTATAGTGGAAAATACTTAATGCTAATAGGTTCTTGAAGTGCAATCTAATTCAATGGCAAATATTCCAAAACAGTCACATACTGAAAAATATATTTATACGTACTCTGTAATGATGTACAGATAATAAATGTGCTTTACTTCTATATTTTATTAAATCTTAAGTATTCATAGAAGAAGCCATGCTGTGCAGATTTCTCATTACAAAAATACCTTTTAGGGAAAAGCATTTTTCCGTTGTACAGCCAAGAGGGAATGGCTTGGCACAGCAAAAGAACTGGATAAGCACTAATTTGCTATTCATCCATACACTTAACAGTGATAACTGTTTTCTGACAACAAGCTCCTTGCCAGACACGCCTCTTCTTGTGAATCTGACCCGTGCTTTTTAACCCAATGCACTAAATTCAATCCTGAGCAAAGCTCACAGGCCCGTGCATCGACATGTTGGGGTTTGGCTTGCTTGCTCTGAAGGCAAAATTTCTGATCCATTGGCTCAAACAAGGCTCTCCATCGAAGTGAGAAACTCAGCCTGGTGTGCTCTGGCCAGTTCCCAGTCAGCATGCATGACACCAGGACAGTGGAGACTGGGACAAGGTGATGGATCCTCAGCTGCTGTGCCACTGGCTGCAGGGGTGCAGCACACGAGTCACCAGGCACAGTGCCTGCAAGGCAGCAGAAAGAGAAAGCCCTGCCCAGAAACACATCTACAGCCTTGTCCTGTAGAGCTCTGTTGTGCTGATGACAGTCACTCAGGCATGTCCCTGCCCCAGTGTAGTCCCTTAGGGGTGTATGTGGGTTCTCCCACAGCAGTGCTCCATTCTGATTCCAAAATACACCTGCTGAGGCGCCCATGGGCTCCTCTAACTTTTCAAAGTGGTGGCACACACTGGGGTGTCCATGGCAGTCCCAAAAACATCTGTGGCTGGCACAGGGCAGTTCATGGCTCCCACAGCCTCCTGCTGCCCACACCCTGCCACTCATGGCCAGCAAAGCAAATCTGAAAATTGAAACAAATTGAAAGAAATGCTTTCAATTTGGCTGCATTTGTGAAATGGCCAAATTGAAGAGAAAAAGGAAAATGGTGCTTTCTTAATGGTGGGATTGAGCAAAGGAACGTGGTTGTCCCACAGTCACCCAGCTCCTGCTGTGTTTTTGGAGGGACTCTCCATAGCCTGTGCTTCAACACTCCTGAGCAGTTCAGGCTTATTCAGTGGTCCCAGCTGATGCTTTGTGGCCTCAGGAGGGGTTACTGAGAAGAAGCATTAATGGTTTTTGATAATCTGGAAATTAATTACATTGTAATATAATTTATTGCTAAACTAGGGTGGAAACTATTTTATCGTGGCTGGTGTACAGTACTCTGAAGCTGCCAATGTCACTGACACATGATGTCATCTTCTGGGACAGAGAGAAGCTTTCAAAACTAGACCCTGAAATTACAGTTTTTATTTTAATAATTCATCACAGTTTTCTTCATGGTCAAGAATGTCTTTTGTGAATGATCACATTGTGGGGATAATTAGAACAATATGAAATAAATGGGATGAGTAAACGTGTTTTTATAACAAAAATCAGAATTGAACAAGGAGTACTCTTTTTGACTGGGTTTCTACATAGAGCAAGGGTGTTTATAGCAGGACAGATGGCTTGTGATTCAACCTTAATTTAAGTTTCTGGCTGGATTATACTCTGTATCAACAGGAATTATAATTTTAATACCAGTCCTGTATTTAATTCCGAAACTGGTAGAGTTGTGTGTTTGTTTACATATTTTGATCCAAGATAAAATCTCAATGACAGTAAATAAACAGTGTCATGAAATCACTATTTATTTATCACTGCTGAGAGAATTCATTTGTGTTGAACTGTTTTTCTAAAAGGGTTTTTAAGGGTTTTGTGGGTTGGTTTTAGTTTGTTTTCTGTTGGGTTTTTTCTTTTTTTTACAAGTATTTTAACTTTATTACTGTGTTACTGAAAATACTGGCTATGCACTGAATACTGCTCTCATTTGTGTCCTCCTGTATAACAGACTTTTAGTTAGTAAACACACTTTGAAAGTAAGGGTTCCAAGTACTGGTATTTGCTTACAATCTCACCTTTGGGGAAAATATTTATTGAGGTAAGGCATCCTGTGGAAATTTTCTTTTCTCCTTCTATAAAATATATCATTTATTAGTTTTACTCTACTATTTTGTTCTGCTATTTGATAGGGCAATTATTGCATATAGATTCGTAATGGGAATATATACCAGGAAGAAGGAAAACTTGCTTGAACTGTAACATTAATGGTACCCAAGGACAACTGGGTATGACTGGGCTATGAAATTTGGAAATAACCTTCGTTTCAAAATTTTAACCATCAGAAAACCAAGGTTGTGCTTATTTTTGCAATAAATGATGAGGAGCAAAAGGCCAAACTTATTTTAAGACACAAACTGGCAAAAAATTTTGACAACAGACAAGCTTGTCTTGGAGGAGGAGGAGAAGATAGGATTTTATGTGATAAATGAAACCAGTTGCTTCCATGGTAGCAGTTTTCAAACTAACCTGTGCAAAGAGCCAAGACTTTTCTGAGTATGAACTAGGAGGCCATGTTTTCAAACCCTTTCATCTCCACAACTAAAGAAGGACTTGGGTACGGCGTTGAAGGGGACTTTCACAAAGTCTTGTGAAAAGGAGGGTGGAAGACAGAAGTTTCACAAAGACACAAAGAGGGGAATTTAAGGAAGCACATTACAGTATTGTTATAGTCTATGCTATGTTTTCCCTGGACATAAATGTAGGAAGAAAAAAAAAAAGGAGTTCAAAAGACAATGTCTTAAACAGTCTGTGCTAAGGATATCAACTATTGTATTGAGGAAGAAGAAAAAAATGTGTCAAGATCACTCCAGGCAGACTAAAAGCTCTCTAGTGTCTTCAAAATACAAGGAAGCATCCAAATAAGGCCAAATTGCAACCAGTATTAACTAATAGCTTAAGGATTTAGGCCCAACTCACAGAATAAAATATCACTTGCTCTTGTTAGTTTTGTCAAAGGTTACCAGGAGATAGTTTTAGTTGAAATTATGAAGCAGAGGCTATTCATTCATCCTTCTCTGTTATGCTGTTTCTGTTACAGGTCTGGAAAAAAAGTTTTTCAGGAACCATACCTTCTCTTCCTCTTTATACACCAAATTATTCAGACTTCAGGGATTAAAGGAAAAATAGTTTATCATATATAAAAACTCCCTGTTTTAAACATGGCAATTAAGGTTCATATTCAAACAGAGGGACTCCCATTTGGAAAATGATCTAGTGTTTTCTTAAAGCTGCTTAGGCAAACAGCGTGGAGTCACTAACACTTGAGAAAATTATGCAAATCTCTTACCCAAACACTGTTGACCATAAGCCATGTACTTGTACTGAGCTCCTTTCGATGAAGAACAGTGACCACACTTCATCAGCAAAAATTCAAGTGTAGGCAAGTAAACCCCCTAAAAATTTGGCAAGTCTGAGCTAGAAAGGAAAATTCCACCACCTGCACTTACCTGAAATTTAGCTGTCTCCCGTGAAACACAAAGAAAAATAAATAGTACATGTAGGAGCTTACTGACCTTTCCTCCAGCTTGAGGAAGGAGTCAATTTATGCTCTGAAACAACTAGCTCTTCGGGTGCTTCGGGTTTTTTTAATCTGTTCTTTGTTCAATATTTCTTTGCAAGGGCAGAAGTGAAAATTTTTAAAGCACAAACTAGAGAAGTAAGCATTTGCACTTCTGTAGAGCCTTCCACCAGGTGATATTCTGGATAACAAGAGAAAATGGCCTCAAGTTGTACCAAGGGAGCTTCATGTTGGCTACTGGGAAAAATTTCTTCATGGAAAGAGTGGTCAAGCACTGGAACTGACTGCCCAGGAAAGCAGTTAAGCCACCATCCCTGGGAGTATTTAAAGACATGTAGATGTGACACTTGGGGACATGGCCTAGTGGTGGACTTGCCAGTGCTGGTTTAACAGTTGGACTCGATGATCTCAAAGGTCTTTCCCAACCCAAACGATTGTAGGGTTCTAAGATGAAACATTACACAAAGTGCCCACAGCCAGCAGGAGCCTGGGGAACTGCAGGTTATACAGCAAACAGCCCAGGTTAGAACCAATCCTGTACAAACAAACATGAGATGAAGGACTGCAGTGTAGGAGAACAAAACTACTTTTGAGGCTAGGTCATGTGGTGAGATTAATTATGATACATGCAAACCATAAAATTTGGTAATACCTAATAAATTGTTAATGGAGGCAAGCAGGGAAATTACTGCTATCTTGAACTAGCGTTTTCAGCTGTGACAGAAGTACAGAATCTCTTGTTAAACAGAATCATTATTGAATAAGTCAATGAACCATGTAATAATAGTTTGTCTCCTCACATATTTCATCCCCAGCAGAGGTGCTCAGATAAAATTTCATGCACAGAAAGCAAAAGCTCTACTCTTTCATCAACAGACAACATCTTTGTGATGTGGTTGCATTTCCCTTTCGACAGCAATGCACACATTGCAGTGTAGCACTTTAATAGGTGTAGGTTTTTTCTTATTAAAAAGCCAACAAAAACCAATAGGATATCTGTTAATATAGATTACCATTTCAGGTCCTCATTCTGAGTCTCCATTACTATCTTCCCTGTCCCTTTTCTCTCCCATAACATCATGGTGCTGAAGCATGTCAGTGTAAAGTGTGAGGCTAAAGACAACATTTCAGAAGTAATCCTTGCTGAGAGCAGGGTATGAATATGCTTTTCTTCACAAACACATCTTCAATTCATTTTCTATTAAACTTTTCCTTGATTCCAGAACTCCATATGTAAGTTTTCTCAATACGTTACCCCTGGACTGACAACTGGTACAGTAATTGATAATGTGTAAACACCAAGGTAATTCATTCCAAGTTAGACAGAGATGCTAGGAACATATTTTGCATCTATCTGCAACCAACTTGAGGGACTTCTGACTTCAAGTACAGCCACCTCTTGCACTGGGTTTGAAGCTTGGTTTGCTTCTCCTCCCACTTGTTACAGAAGGCTGTTGTATTGCAATGAGCCTTTCAGTTGCTGCTGGACTTCCACTTCTGTGGGCTGCTATGGGTGTGGAACTGCAGCCTCAGCCAAGGTTGCCAATGTTGCTGTTCTGCCAGCCACTTTGGGAATATTTCCATCTCTTACTTTGCATGAAAAAGACACTGTTAATTTCTTATAACACACAAGGGGCAGAACTCTTATACAATATGCTTTACCTAAGAAAATTAAATAAGTTCTGTATATATATATATAAAATATATATCCATAAAAGAGAAATCTGTTATCTTTTTATTTGCTGGAGCTTCCTCGTATCACAGTTACAACTGGCAGTTAACAACAGAAAAATTAAGTCAGCTATAGATTTTTGATTCTCTTTCAAATCCAAAGAATAAAAAATTTATGATGCTGTTCTGGAATCAGTCCTAAACATACATTCTTGGACTTGTTTTAAAAGAATTCTTTATTCCAAAAATAACTCCATATTCCAAAAGTTTTGACTCAGTATATACTGCCGATATTAAAAGCTCACACAGCTTTTAAAAGCTTAAGTTATGCATATTTCCTTTGTTTCAGAAAGACACTGTACAGCTTTCATTGTCTCTGTAACAAATAGGTTGATTAAAATAAAACTTGTCAAGACAAAGTTGTAAAACGTGATTCATGGCATAATGACTTTAAAATCAAATTCAGATTCCATGTAAGTAGATGCACCACTACATTTTTTTGTAGCAATGACTCATACCAGATCTGAATTTGGCTCTCTGTTAGAAACTGAAATCTTGATACCTCCATTACTGCAACATCAGCCAATTTTGTTTCCTCTGTAAATTTTAGTGGATTCTGTGTTTTAGAGCTGTCTTTAATTCAGCACAATAGAAGGGTGCACAAATTCTTAAGGCACAAAATTTGGACAAAGAACATCTGGCACAGACTTCCTGTGAGATCTTTGTCTCTGGAAGTATTTCTGTTTGAAGACCTAAAAATTCAAACAATAGGTCTTTCTATTTTTACTGCCTCTGACTCTGGGGTGCAATCCAGACCTCTAATTTGAATTTTTCTAGTTTGGTGTCTAGGCTTGTGTAAAGGTGTTTGAGGAGAGTAACACAGCTCAAAATATATGCTTTCACAGTACCTGTCTGAACAGTGATCCAACTTAAATATCTGTATCAGGAAGCTGGCTTCACCATTTATTCAACAGAGACAGGTATTTCTTCCTTTCATTGACTTCAGTTAAATAGTTGAAGTGAGTTACAACAATATGTCCTCAGAAGCAGCAATCCAAAAGCCTCTCTTCACCTGCAGAAAAGCCACACAGAGCTGGACTGCAAGTTACAGTGATGGAACTTCTTTGGACAGTTTTTCTTTGGTTCTGTTTAGGCTCCAGAGTCTGAAATTCCTTCCCTTTCCCCAAGCCTGTGTTATGCACCTAAAGACACCCTTAGTGAGAGCTTGGCATTTGCCAGCTGCTGCTGGTTTTTAAACATAGCTGGCAGAGGAAGCTGTGTGGCTTCCTGCTCTCCATCAAGTTGCTGAAAGACTGACAGTCTCAGCCTCCACAAGTCCAAACTACCTTTTGTTAAAGGAATGGCCTCCAATTTCTCTAAAGACAGATGTGTTTTGTGCTAAGAAAGAGGGAGCCTGACCCCACTGCATAGGGCCTGTATCTATGAGAGAGGAGTTTTTGTCTCTACACCTGAGTTTTACCTATTTCAACACAAAGTGAGGGAGAAGGACTCCAGTTTCTGTAAGGTGAATGCCTCAGCCAGCAGGTGACAGAACCAGCTGTCTCCTCACATCTGGTCTGGCCCTATGAATGCTCTGTTTTCTGCTGCTTACAGAAATACAGGCATCATCTGCTTAAACACTTGAAGTTAGGTAACCTTTCTGAAACATTAAATTAAACATTAAATTAAATGAGCAATTTTTAGGATGGCAATTGTTTCTCAATAGCTAAAGCTTTCTATTCAGTCCAAATGCAGTAGCATTCAGATTTTGATCTGGATGTTCAGCTAAAAATGAAGCACGAAATATGTTTGTGTATATTCCCAAGCCCCCACAGGCATAATGTCACCAATATTTTCAAATACTGTTATAATGCTATCACAGTAAATAAGGAAAGGAAAACACATCTCCCCATGTCAGCTGAGTTGGAACTAAATGCTCTTTAAAGTCCCTTCCAACCCAAAATTTTCTACGATTCTACAATTACATTAAATTTTCATAACTTTACCCTTATAAATGCAAATTTATTTTATAAAGGCAAGAAATACAGTGAAATGCATAGTTGTCAATTAGCCATTTTTAGCAAATAAAATAGGAAAGGGATAAATAGGGATACTATAGTGTGTATGTATAGCGAATATCAATACATATTAGTATAGATAAAGTAGATTAATACTGATTTATACTATTATGTGTTAGTTTACACAATACACTCTTATATAATTATTTGTGAGTATTTTAAACTGTAGTAAATACTAATGCTGATGTAAAGCACATAAATAGTTAGGCCTTCAGCTCTATTAATTCCAACAGATTCTTCCCACAACACTAAGCCTAACTATTCTATGGTGAAACATTTTTAACTTCTTATTAAAATTTAAGCACCATTATTGTAACTTAGAAAGAAAAACAGAAATAAAAAGGATATTGAAGTATTGTATGAGTGAGTTAACAGTATTGTAAGAACTCTGGCTTCTGGAATTTCCTGAGTTTTGAGTGCCTGGCTTTATGACTTGGTACTGCACCAAAACTAAAAATTTCTTTATAAAGAAAAGAGGGAACAAAACACAGCATATTTTCTTTGAGATTTTTCTACACGCTTTTGACTTCCTCAGTACATCATATAAATTGCCTAAACACAACCTTACACCTCTTTGTCTAACATTGGCTAAACAGAGAGATAACAAGGAGGCCTCAGCAAACAATAATGTCATACACCATATTGCAGAGCACAGTGTGCTCCAGCTAGCTAGATCCACTACTTTTCCCCTACTTTCCATCTGCTGCTCTCTCTAATCCTCATGCATTAGGGCATGCCAATCTGCTCTTTAAATGTTAGCAGCTCCTTGTGCCCATAAAATTCAGACTTAAGTAAAAAAGTCTTTAAAAATGTGACATGCAAAAGTGGATGTACGGCTTTGTGAATGTGGACAAGGCCATTTATACTTGCTGTGCTTACCTTTGTATTCACTCTTGCCTCCTGTCTGTTTAGACATAAGGTTTCCACTGCAAGAGCTCTGGGCACACCTCTGACTAATGCTAAAGCATCAAGGCTACCTCAAAGTTGGTGCACAGACTACAAGTGTCATAATCTCCAGAAACTCAAACCCTACCAGCTGTCTACCTGATCCTGGCAGCTTCCCTGACTTTCAAGTTACTGAGAGGCAACACACGCAAGCCTCACGTACTGGTATTTCCTCCTCTGCTTAACAAGGAAGACCCCTACAGTGCAAGAAAAAGAAGAGAGGGTTTAGTTTATAGCCAGACTAACAATCATTTAATGGGACACACCATTTAGTCTCCCCAAGGACAGTGTCACTGTTGGACACATTATGTGCTTGTCATGTACCTTACAGAAAGGAGTCCCAGCTGCTGCAGCTCAGCAATGAATCAGGAACACACTCAGAAGTGAAGTGGAGTTGGGTTTTGGTGTTTTGTTTTTTTTTTTTTTTTTTGTTTTTGTTTTTGTTTTTGTTTTTGTTTTTGTTTTTGTTTTTGTTTTTGTTTTTGTTTTTGTTTTTGTTTTTGTTTTTGTTTTTGTTTTTGTTTTTGTTTTTGTTTTTGTTTTTGTTTTTGTTTTTGTTTTTGTTTTTGTTTTTGTTTTTGTTTTTGTTTTTGTTTTTTTTTTTTTTTTTTTTGGTTTTTTTTTAATGGATTAATTGAAAGTAAAAACCCTGCTTGCTCTCCTTTTTTTTTCTTTTCTTTTTTTTTTTGTTTTTTTTTTTACTTTACCAAATAGCTTCTGTTGGACCTTATATGTATACAGCTCAGACAGACAACCAAAGAAACCATCATTGTTAATGCTGTTTCCATATACATGCAAGGCAACTTTTAAACTGCTTTAAAACATGTTCAAGGTCTTCTCTCCTCCAATAGCATTAAAGTCCTCACAGCAATACAGTAATCCTCAAATGTGCTGTTTTACTGGCACAGAAGATATAAACCAGACTAGAAAGTGTTCTTAGAATCGATGTTTATTGTGCAGGTCTCACATAAGATATGAAATAGATCTGATGCATGATATGAGAGCAAATAGTAAATGAAAACTAGAAGTTTGCTTCTGTACCCAATCAAAGTAGTATACAAAGCTACCAGAAAGAAAATAAGTCAGGCTGAAAAGAAACTTTACAAGCACAAAAGCCGTCCTGCACAAAGAGCCAAATGTAGCATATGTTCTTCTAAATCTCATCCTATTTTGAGGAATTTAATCATGGATAAGCCTTTTGCTGCCACCTGTACAGAAATCAATGTACAGAATACTTCAGGGCAGTGAAAATAAGTAGGATACTGAACAGTTGAACTAACAAATATGATTCAAACCAGGGATCCAAACTTTTCCACAGTAAAATTTTATCCATTGCTGCTCCTTCCAGATGGCAAGTTTAATTGTTGTTCAGTAATATTCATTTTCATGTGAAATATTGTTTCAACTTTGGCCTCTCATTTACCCAGTATAGAAACTACACAAGCATAAGTGGCAGGTGTCAGAGAACAAACCTGTGGTAGAACCATGGAGTTGTTTCAGAGCTCTGGAGAGACTGCTGGTGTGATGAGGGTGCTCACAACCCTCTTATGCTGAGATCTTTTGATTATGACAAACTTTTTCTCTGAAAAGTAGTGTTTTCCTGCCTCAGAGGCACACCAGAGCAGAGTCCTGGAGGACCACTGACATCTGGTGGTCACTTCACTCTAAAGAAGGCTAAGTCCTATATATTTAATTTTACTGTGACTTGATCAAATTATATTTTACAGGTGGTCTGACAGAAATACATGCCTTGGAAGCATTAAGTTACAGGTCTTACTCTGTGTTTATTAACTTGGTGGAATTTGATAGCTACAAGTAAATGCAGATGAACTACAACACACAAACAACAAACTCAGTTAAAGCTGCCAGTACATTAACAGCATTGTTGGATTAAACTCACTCTAGAGATAATAAAGCTTTTCTAAATAGAGCATATTTAATTCAACAAGTTCTTGAGAACCACTGGATCATGAAATAGAATTATATAAAACTGTCGTTTTGACAAATAAAAAAGCACATTGTTTCCTAGGTAAGATGTTTCTTATTACTGAAAATGAGTAATGAGATTTAGGTCTACTTTTGCTAGACAACTAGCACAGTATCAAATAATAAGCAGGCATATTCAGTAATTTTATCCATATTGATATGTGTCAGATGGTGAGACTGCCCAGACAGAAACTGCCTCAGTTCTCTCCTGCAAACTTGAGATGATCTTCTTGGCACCTGAATGCAATTGTGCAGAGACCACAGCCACCAGCACCGGACCTAAAATGTACTTAGGCCTGTTAGCACTGATTGTTGATAGGCAAACACTTAAAGCTATGCTTTGTTTGTTGCAGCTATGTACAACTTGTAAACAAAACTCTGAGGCTTTCAAACATTCATCAAGCATACAAAAGTCTTACTAAGCTGTCATGAGCATTTTCAGCCCTTCCCGAATGCTTTTTTTGCTGCAAAATGATTCAAAGTCTACTTTCATGTAAACATACATTTTTTGTTGAAACAGGAGCTAATTATTAATTAGCTAAAACCAATAAAACTCACAGCATCTGTTGAGTTCTGGAAAGTAATCAAAATGTTTTTCTAAACCTTTTCTCCATGCTACAAGACTGCAGTTTTGCAAAAAATCAGCAGCACAAATCGTCTCTAAACTTACTGTATTTTTTACTTACCATCAACACAATCCCTATCCATAAGTATACACAGGCATCATCTCCTTAATGATTGCTAAATTTCAGCCTTACCTTCAATCTAGGCTACCTAACCAGACTGACAGATTGTGAACTATTTTTAATTACTTATACAAAAAGGCATTGCTCTGCATGTGTTTTCTAGTCGGCTGTGGCACACTGTGGGCAAGCATCTTATAGAGACATGTGCAACTGCTAATGTTGCCAAGAAGTGTGCAAAAAATAGGCAGTGCTCAGAGTGAAACACCAAAGGGTACATGGGACACTCTTATGGAGGCAACTGTATCAAGCCACCCAAACGAAAGCAGCAAATGTGCACCAAGATGGTTTGATTTGATTCCGCCAGAGTTTGAGGCTGAGCCTAAAAGTCTTTTGAAATTTGTGTGTCAGGTATTGTATTTGTATTTCAGCAAAATTCTAGTATCTGCTGTCCAGTAATGCCTCTGGAGAATTTCACTTGTGTGGTACACAAATCACTGATGGTCTCACCTGTTTCAGGTCTTTTCCTGTACTGCTGCATGAACATACACTGACAAAAGTGGCTTTGCAAGATTACTTTTTAACACATTCCTAAAGGTCCAACTGTAAATCAACAGACAATAATCAGTACAGAGAAACTTGCTCCTGTACACAACAGACACAATGTTCCAATTAAATCTTACTCTGAGCATTTAAAGTAAGAGCTATTTTCAGTGTTTTAACAATGCTGGTTTCTGCACAATAATGCATTTTATCTACAGTGAAAAGCTGTCACATTGCTGCATATCTAATAAATAAAAGCATTTTAATTAGGTCAGCTACTGGGTAAAGGAGACAATAACCACTTTAACAAAGCACTGTCACAGCCCTTGGCTGAAAAGAAAGTCTCTTCTTTCCTTTGTCATCCCCCCAACACGTATTTTTGAAAATATCTCAGTGTTGCCAACCCAACGATACAGCAGCAGGAGATGATTACTCTATGACAACGTCCTAATTCACAGACATAATTGTTCTTCAATATTTATATTTTATTGAAGATATTTTCCTGGGGGGTAGAGATGCCCTTCACTCACCACCAGGGATAGACAAGGTCTAAAAATAATTTTGCCTGGTTCTAATCGATAGCACCATGTTGGCAAATCTCTTCCGAAGACACAGGAAAGCAAGATAACCCACCCCTGCCAGCATGCTGACCAGCAGGGTGGTGCCAAGAACCCTGGGAGCCCTTTTCTTGGCCACACGGAAGGCTGTTGGCAGGACAGCCGAGATTAATATATTGTTGACGTGTCCCAAAACTTTGTAAAATGCTTTTCTCTTCACGACACGCTCATAGTAAGCTTCCAAGTTGGGCCGCTTTCCATTTCCCCAGTTTCTTCTTGCTAATCCCAGGAACTTCAGGCGATGTAATGTGACAGCAAGTGACACATCTGCCAGACTGAAGAAATCACCACAGAGCCAAGGCTGATTTCCATCTTCTAAGCAGAGATAAAGCATAAAGCATTAGGAACTAATGGAATATGAGCACATTTAGTTTGGTGCTACTTCAAAGTACCGTCTAATAAAGAGCAACAACACTTCAGCTAAAATATGACTTTAATCAATGAACATTTTACTAAACTCTGTCCACTCTTTGCACAATATTGTAGTCTTAGGCTCAGCAGCCTGGCCTACATTTGTTAAGGAAAAAAGATCCACATTCCAGGTTCATAAATTAAAACCCACAGTAAACACTTATTTTCCTCAACTACATTTCTCAAATCTGGATTAAATTAAACAGGATTGGAAAGGAGGAAGGCAGTTTAGCTTTTACTGAAAAGCTTTCACTTGTCTGAACAATTTATCATCTTGCCTATGTCACTCAGCCCTATGGCATTCACTCAAGCACTAACTCCAGCTAACTTATTGGAGGCTTTCAAGTCAAAAAGAAATGGATCAGATGACTGACTTGAATCAAACATATCAGCCCAGTGAGATGAGAGAATTTGTCTACCTCTCCCTCTTTTCTGTCTCTTAAGGATGGGGATTTTACACTGAGAGGTTTGAGAAGTGACAAATATTTACACTGCTCACCACTAGTCAGGAGCACAGATAGAGACCCCAGGTACCCACTCCAGTCAAAGGAAAGAGATGAATCTTCCTGGGATGGCTCAGAGCAGGCACTGCCAGGCAGCATCACACTTTGCTGTCAGGGATCTGAACCACCACCACCTGAAAGGGCTGACATGTACTGACTATACCAAGAGCTTTTGAAACCCAGGATATGAAACTTGATAGCCAGCACAGCTATCACAGCTGCCAGCATAAGTACTCTGTTCTGGCCTAGATCTTGATTGGGGAGGACTATGCTGTTCCCATTTCATTCCTAATTTTTGCAGTTCGTCCCACACAGCAGGCATGCAAAAATGTTGGCACGAACACTCAGCAGCCCCCCTCTGGAAACAGAGAAATTTTGTAATCTCCTTTCCAACACATTCTCCACCAGAGAAAAGCAACAGCTTGGCACAAAGCTGGTAGCAATCCATTCTGACTGGTTATGCAGGTCTGGAAGAAAGGCCTCTGTAGAAAAGCAGTGTATCCTAGGTTGCTGAAAGGATACCTGGGAATTCACCCAGTGCATTAAATAAGATGATAGAAAAGACCAAAGAATCGATCCTGTGTGAAAGCAAGATGCCTGCAGTGGCAGTAGTAGTAATTGAGATTCAGGAAGTTTCAAGAGAAGCAGGAGCTCTGACTTTGACCAGAACTTGGAGAAGCACAGATCACAAATCTCCAAAGGGGGAATACCTCAGACAAAATTCCAGGAGGCAATAGCCCCACGTTTTACAAAAACCTGTAAATTGTGATCCTAGCACTTTTCATAAGCTCATCAATACTGTATCAGTTGACTCCTTGGAAAGGCTACTTAGCAGAGAAAGTAACGGGGCTGCTGGAAACCGTGGCAGACAGTTTGCTGAACAGACTTCTTCCATCCTTCATGAGTTATAATTATTTTCTGTAACTCTTGCATTGTTGAGTCAGTAGAAAACTTATCTAGATTTTCAACTGCTGGTTCAAACCTACAGTTTGTGATAGTAACCAGTAATTATTACAACAGCTATTTATAGAGCTAAATGCAAAAAGTTATTGATTTGCGCAGATGCAGTTGATATTGACTGATGCTTCACACAGTTCCCAGTGAAGTCAGGGGAAGGACTCCTATTAGCATGACTGGGAGTTGAACCACACTGTGAATAAGCAGAAGGCTAATCCAATTCAAACAGAATTTATGGATACTGACATGGTTAAGTGCCTGTGGGTATAGATCAGGGAGAAGGTCAGCACTGCAGATGTCCTTGTAGGAGTGTGTTACAGACCTGCTTGCCACCATGAAGAGGCAGATGATGCACTCTACAGGAGGCTGGCAGAAGTCTCTCCATTTCCAGCCCTTGTACTTGTGGGGGACTTCAGCCTCTCAGATGCCTGCTGAAAATACAACACAGTGGAGAGGAGTCACTCTAGGAGATTCCTGGAGTGTGTAGAAGAAAACTTACTCTCAACTGGAGAAGGAGTCAAGGATAATGTGGTGGTCAGTGGTTACCTTGCACAAGTAACCACTATAATGAAATTATGGAGTTTTCAGTTCTGGCTGAAGTAAGTAGAGCCATCAGCAGAACTGCCACCTTGGACCTCTGCCAGGCAGGCTTTGGACTGCTTAGGAGACTGACTGACAGAGTTCCTTGGGAGTTAGTCCTGACAGGCAAAGTAGTACAGGAAGGATGGGCAAGATTTAAGGAGGAATTCTTAAAGCTACAGGAACAGGTTGTCCACAGATGATGTCAGGGAACAAGACCAGCCTGGTTAAACAGGGAACTTAGGCTGGAAGTCAATGTAAAAAGGACTGTGTCTCACCTCTGGAAGGAGTGGGACAACTACAAGGATGTAATGAGATTATGCAGCAGAAAATTAGAAAGAAAGACAAACTTTTCTTTCAAACGGGCACTGCAGTTAAAGACAACAGTTTCAGTAAATACATTGGCAGCAAAAGGAGGGCTAAGGAGTCTCAATCCTTTGCTGGATGAAAGGGGAAACATAGTGGGGGATGAGGAAAAGGGTGAAGTACTTAATGCCTTCTTTGCCTCAGTCTTTAACACCCAAAACCTGTGGTCCTCAGGATATCCAGCTCCCAGAGCTGGAAGTTGGTAATGGGGAGCTGAGTGGAGCCCCTGCAACCCAGGAGAAATGGTTAATGACCTGTCATCCAGTTAAACACTCACAAGTCTATGGGTCAAGATGGGATGTGCCCAAGAGTAAGAAAGGAGCTGCCAAAAACTCGCCAATTATTTCAATCATTTACCAGCAATCCTGGTTAACCACAGAAGTCCCTGTTGCCTGGAAATTAGCAAATGTAATACTCATCTACAGGTAGGGTCAGAAGGAGGATCCAGGAAACTACAGACCTGTCATCCTGACCTTGGTACTGGGAAGCATCATGGATCAGATTGTCCTAAGTGTCACTACGTGGCATGTGCAGGACAACCAGGGGAAAAGGCCCAGCCAGCATGACTTTACAAAGGCAGGTTTTGTTTGGCCAACCTGACCTCCTTCCGTGAACAGTGACCCACTTACTGGGTGAGGGAAAGGCTTTGGATATTATCTAGATATCTGTAAAGCTTTTCACCTCTCTCCCAGAGCATTCTCCTGGTTAAACTGGCTTGAATGGGTACATTCTTCACTGAGTGAAAAACTGACTGGATATCCAAGCCCGGGGAGTGATGGTGAATGGAGTTACATCAAGTTGGTGGCTGGTCACAAGTGGGGTTCCACAGGGCTCTGTATTTGGGCCAGTCATTTCTAACAGGATGAGAGGAAATGGCCTTAAGTTGTGCCAGATGAAGTTCAGATTAGATATTAGAAATGTTTTTCACTTAAAGAGTGGTCAGGCATTGGAATAAGTTGACCAGGGCAGCAGACAGCAGGATATGGTTTAGTTGTGGTTATGATGGTGCTGGGTTGACAGTCAGACTAGATCATCTTGAAAGTCTCTTTTAACATTGATGATTCTGTAAAAAAATTGACTTTCATTTGGGTGGAGGCAGGTAAACAGGACTGCTTTCCAAGAAGGTGAGGGAAGGGGGTTGCCTAATGATTAGAGCAATTATTCAGATTGCTTATTCTGCATATACCACAAATATTAGCAGAGTATCTGCACAAGATTATAATAAACCTGTGTTAAATATTAAGGTTGTGGTCATTACAGTGAACTGAAGCCTCCACCTATAACATCAACATTCTGTAGTTAATTTTTTTTTTCTGATTTTGTTGATAAAAACACTAAAAATTGTGCAGCTAATTATACTCATTTTGCTGAAAATGTGATCAAGCACTCTCACAAGACAGTGAGAACGCACCGACAGGAACAGTAAAGTAACCTAGTATTTAAAACAGTATTGATCCCTTCTGTGATGTATAGATCAATATGTACTAAAAGTATCAAATCTGACACATTAAAAATTGTTTTATAATGGTGCTGGTAACAAGTTTACTCAGTATCCTCAAAGAGAAATATAAACAGGATTTAACAAGAAAAATTCCTTACCTGGTGTTTCCTCATTTCGCCGCTGTAATTCAGTCTCAACTTGATCCAAAACTTTTTCCAGTTCATCCAGTATTTTCTTCAGGTATTTTATATTGTCATGATCCTGCAGTTTAGACTAAATAGACATACAGGTTAGTG
This sequence comes from Rhadina sibilatrix, assembly GCA_013400275.1. NCBI lineage: Eukaryota > Metazoa > Chordata > Aves > Passeriformes > Phylloscopidae > Rhadina > Rhadina sibilatrix. The sequence continues at coordinate 274,948 of VWYO01013220.1, read as the reverse complement.
TTTTAATAATCGTACCGAGTTTATACTTTTATCAGAGAAGCTTATACTTGGGATACTACAGTGTTTATTCATAAAATGTGATTATTTTCTCCATATAGTCAGCTGGGTACTACATGGATACTGATGACAATTCAGAAAACAAGAAAACTTTAGAGATGCCAGATATTAAGGTTTGCCTACCCTTGCAGGGTGCTCAGCAGCCCAACATCAGCACTGATGTGTACTTACCTTTGAGGTCAGTGGAACCACTCCAGTACTTCAGCACACACTTGAAGTGTGTAGCTGATCTGAAGACAGACTGTTTCATGCCTTGAAGGGTTAAACCACTGCATGACATTACTGGTAATGACAAGTAAAACAAATGTTTATATCATGAACAAAAAAACAAGGGTTATAATAATAAAAGGGCCCATACAAAAGGGTTTCTTACCTTAAGGCGCTTCTGTTTTGCTATATAGGCATCTTGAAGGTCTGGATTTTCTTCTGCAAGCTTCTTCAGTTCTGATTCTGTGTTACTTATTTGGCCTGATTTAAAAAATAAACAAACAAAACAAAAACGAAAACAAAACAAAAAAAACCCACAAGGCAAACAAAAAAAGGAATGACAACTATTAGATACCCAAAAATACTCATAATGCAATCCACAGGAACAGATCAATCGCCCGTGTACAAATATCATACCAAGAAATTGGAAGTACTGCTTCAGTACAGCATCTGCACCAGGTTAGGATTTAAACAGACCACAATCTGGAAAACTTAAATGCTTTTGAAATTGACCCACCACACCTTCAGCTCATTAGTTTGCAATGTGAAAGTGCTGGTAGGCCCACACAGATTTTTTGTCACTGTACATCATAAACATAATTTTACAGCAAAAGCCTAAATGCTGCTGAATATGGAGCCAAGGGGTTTTCATTTAGCTACAACATGATGCCAAAGTCTGTGATCCTTTTTGAAATGTTCTTTAAGAATTGTGTGCATGTCCTAGAAAAATATTCATTACATGAATTAAGGAAAGAATGATATGAAAAGTTTAAGTTGATTTTACTAATTTCTACTACACATGTATAGCCTTTTCCTTAAAATGGGGCTTTGCTTGAAAATGCCATACTTATAAATCTAGAATACCAAAAGACAGATTTATAAATCTTCTAAAAATAAGTATTTCAAATCATAAATCGCAAAGAAAAGTGTAATTATAGAGCATGAATCAGCTCTTACTTGTACTTGATAATAAACTTTAGTTACAATTAAGTCTGATAAATTAAACTGATAAAAATTCTTTCTAGAGAATAACAAACTCACTTTTTATATATTATTTCAACATGATTGTGAAAGTCATCCTTCAGTATAGTGTATGAATAAATTGAAGGATGTACTCATACAACTAAAATCTTACATATGCAATTCATTATTTACTTGGATTTGATATGCATAAACATAATACACAACTGGCTCATGCCTTATTATATCTTACAGTCTGCAAAAAAAGTGTTTCAAGCTGAAAACGAAAGTATCCAGGAGAAGTTTAAACATGCAAAAGAATTGTAAAGAAACATCCATAGGCTTTTCAAAAAAAATGCTTCAAATCAAAATACGTAGGCTATACTTTAGGCATAAAAAGGTAAGAAAACATCCCAATTTAGATGAGCAATAATGTGAGTTCTACCAGTATGAATATGTGCAAACTGAGAATAATTTATACCAACTAGAAGCTAGAGTGGAAGAATACATACAGCAAGAAAAGCAGAAGACAATGTTGTAAAGTGAACTGAATTAAAAGCACTGATTATTGCCATGTGAAAACAGGAACACTAACCACAATGCCTGTGAGTAAAGCACAATTGTTCAATAAACAGTTAGGAACTGTTTGCTTCCACATTTGGGAAAAAGCAAAAACAAAACCACCAAACCAGACAATGCACTGATTAAGTAAGAGAAGAATTCATGTTCTTGGACAAGGGGGAGTGGCTTTAAACTGAAGGAGGTAGATTTAGACTGGATATGAAGAAGAAATTCTTTCCTGTGAGGCTGGTGAGGCACTGGAACAGATTGCCCAGAGAAGCTATCTGGGAGGGAGTGGACTTCCCTATTCCTGGAGTGCCCAAGGCCAGGTTGGATGGGGCTTGGAACAGCCTGGTCTAGAAGAAGGTGTTCCTGCCTACAGCAGGGACATTGAAAATAGATGATCTTTAAGATCTCTTCCAACCCCGGCCATTCTATGATTCTATGATTTTAAGATCCTATGATTCTATGCTACTTCAGTAGCATCAATCATGCAGCTATATGGAAAATTAACTGCCTGCCTTCACTTCTGACAACATAACAGTGTGGCTAGTAAGAGAACTGATTTACCAAAAGTTTTAAGGAGGAGAATAGGACATTTTGTTGGAAATATGATTTCTCAAACTAACACAATATCACCTTCTATGATAACATGGACTTCCTAACAGTATTGTTGTATTACATTTCAAATACTTCACAGTATTTGACTTTGTTCTACAGAACATTCTATAACATCATACAAAAAAAATCAACACTATATAAACCACTGACGTTGACAAAAAAATCAGAGGTCTCAGAATTGTAAACAGGGAATCATCATCCAGCCGTGCTGTCAGGAGTTGATACTTGTCCTAGAACTACTTAGTTCCTTAGTTCCAGAAAGGAAACATAACAATTAAAAGATTGCCTTTTAAATGGTACAAAACTCATCTCCAAATACACCTCAAAAATTACACTTCCTCTTTCCCATTTTTAAATCACAGCAAAATACACAAGCAATAAAAAGTATATGCACAAATCATCAAAGACTGCAACTAAAATTCGTAAACTATGCTCAGTATCTTGTATTTAAGGTGGACTTAAGAAAGAGGATGAATGTAATGCAGCAACCTACTAAGTTACAGACATTCAGAGCTACACCAGTACATACTACGGATTCTGCTGGTAGCATAGGCTGGAATCATGGAGTCCACTGTTAACTCGGGGTGCAGGATGCAGCCATGTGTGTAGGCATCCATAGGCAAGGAGTCTAAAAGCTCTCTGTAGTGTTGCACCCTTGGATAATACATGCTCCCCTCTTCTGGCATTAATCTTGGTACTTCCTCTGCAAAACAAGGTTAAAAATAAAAGCTAAGAAAAGAAGAATCAGCTAATTGACCAAAGTTAATTCAATTATGTCCAGCTGGGACAGGTGACACAGCCACAGGTAAGAAAGCTTCACTTGCTCCCCAGCATAACTCAGTGGTGTGACTGCAGCTCAGAGAAATGTATATTTGTAGTTCATTTAAAAATGTTTTATAATTCCAATTCCTATGCAGCAACCCACATAATCACATATTTAAGAGACCTTCAGATCAGAAAACCACACTCAGCCTTGTTACAAACATCTAGAAATGGGTGACCTACAACCCTGTAATGCTCTCACAGCTGGGCACAGCTAAGACTCCACAAAATTGTTACGAGTGAAGCATTACTGCTCCTGCAATGATGTAAAAATTACAGTACAGAAATCCGAACCAATGCATGACTGGAAGTATTCCTGCACATCAATGAGTTTTACCCAACTCTCAATCTTCCTGCGCCCCAACTCCTTTTTTGACTCAATTTGACAGCATAAATTATGTTCACTCCACAACAAAGTTTTCTTCATGCCTCAGAAACTGCAGCACTAAATCCCTGAAATACAAAATGCTGCCATCTTCACACCTATACAAAATACAGCTCTACATTTCCTNGTCATTTGATACTTTTTTTCATTCCACTTGATTAAAATGAACTTGCTTTTTTTTTTTTTTTTTTGTTTTTTTGTTTTTTTTTTGTTTTTTTTTTTTTTTTTTAACAATATCAGCATAAAGAACTTCAAAACCCTGCACATGATCTCTTCCAAGGCTGCTCTTCCTGCTCTTTTACCTCTTCATTCCATTTTGGCTCCAAAAATAAATTGCTCATTCTACTTCCACTGTTCTACAGAAGATTATTCTGAAATTAAGCACGTTTCTCCTTATCTCACCTGCTCTGGATCTGCTCCACAAAGGCAGTCATGCAGGCAGTCATGCAGTGAAGTCACACAGCTCTGTTCAGTATGTTATTTTTCATGGCAGTGTCATGCCAGGGTTAGTGCAGCACAGTGCTGCTGCCATTCCTGGCCTTTCCATCCTTCCAGAAGGGCTAAGGAGGACAGTGGTAGGTTTTACTTATAAAGGTTTACTTATTAAGGTGCTAGAAAGGCTTCAGTTCATTTTAGAACATGTTTTTAACCCAACTGCTAACTATTAGGAGACCCTGCTTACTTGTGAGACTGTAAACATTTTCTGCCCTGAAGGAAGAGTCCTGCAGGACACAGTGCCCACAGCATTGCTGCAGGCTACGGGGTGAGGGGAAGAACCACATATTGAAATGCCTGTGAGATTACCATCCACAAACGTCGCTTCAAGGTAATCAATAATCTGCGTTGCCTCACAAATGACGTTTTCCCCATGGATCAGGACGGGTACTTCTCCAGAGGAACTCAGGCGCATGAACCAGGGCTCGTTGTGCTCGCTCAGGGGCAGGTTCACATCGTGCTCCTCGCACTTCAGCGCCTTCTCGGCGGTTGCCAACCGCACCTGGAACGAAGGACACGGCCAGGGTGTCACCCTGGCGGCATCCCCGCCCGGCCGCTCTCCCGGCCCCGCCTCGGCGCACCCACGGCCGCTCCCCTCCATCCCCCATCCCTCCCTACCCCATCTCTCCATCATCCCTTCATCCCCCATCCCTCCGTCCCTCATCCCCCATCCCTCCGTCCCCCATCCCTCCCTCCATCCCCCATCTCTCCTCCCGCCGCGCTGCCGCCGCGGGCGCGCAGGGGCTGTGGGCTCGGCGGGAGGCGGCGACCCGGGGCCCCGTGCCCCTGCCCACCCCTCACCTTCTGCGAAGAGAAGGACTGCGTCCAGTGGTACAGCACCAGCGGCGCCATGCCTGGCCCGGTTCGGCTCGGCCCGGCTCGGCCTGGTCCGCGGCGCCGGACGCGGAGCTGCGGCCGTGCCCGCCCCGCGTCGATCCGCTCTCGGAAATTAGCCGAAGGGGATGCCCAGGGGATGCGGGGGACACCCCCGTCTTGCCCCCACCCTCACCGCTCGGAGTACAGCCCTTCCGAAGGGGAAACCGCCTGCAAAGCCGTCTGCAGCATCCCCTAAGGAAGCGCAGGAAGATGGATGCGCAAGTAGGGAAGGTCACATGGCAGGATTTAGCCTTTTATATTTATTTAGGGTTTGTTTTGGTTTGGTTTTGGTTTGTTTGTTTTTGTTGTTTTGGTTTTTTGTTTTT
>VWYO01013220.1:251354-268321 GCA_013400275.1 Rhadina sibilatrix | reverse complement strand
TTTTTTTTTTTTATTTTGTTTGGTTTTTTTTTTACATGAACTAGGCACTCTTTCAGGTTTCTGTTTTGCTTTTTTTCCTTAATTTTGCCTTTAAATCAAAATGTTGTCTTTTTGTCAATTACCACATAGACCACTACTCCATTTCTCTTGGTACAGCTAATTAATTTAATATCACACACAGACTTTCCTGTTTGTTATATTTTTTAATCTGGTTTAGATGTCTAGAAAGGCAAGGAAATGTATCTATCTTACAACACAATAAAGAAAGAAGGACCAGTGAGAACAGCATTTCCTTCTTCAGACTTGTTCAGACAGAGCAGCTACAAGCACATACAGGCGTTTCTTCTTCCTAACCTACTCATCCATATTGCCATGAAATACAGAAAGGACACTGATTTGTTGGAGTGGGTCCAGAGGACCAGATGATTAGAGGGATGGAGCACCTCCTGTGAGGAAAGGCTAGGAGGATTGGGATTGCTTATCCTGGAAAAAAGAAGGCTTACAGGTTACCAAACTGTGGCCTTCAGTACCTGAAGGGAGCCTACAGGAACGACTAGGGGGGACTTTTTACAAGAGCATGTAGTGACAGGACAAAGGGGAATGGCTCAGAGTAAGTTTAGATTAGATATTAGAAAGATATTCTTTACTGTGAGGTTGGTGAGGCTGGTTACTGTAACAGGTTGCTCAGAGGAGCTTTGGACTTCCCATCCCAAGAAATGTTCAAGGCCAGATTGGAAGTGGTTCTGAGCAACCTGGTCTAGTGGAAGGTGTCTCTGCCCATGGCAGGGGTGTTGAAGTGGATGGTCTTTAAGGTCCATTTGACCCTAGGCCATTCTATGATTCTCTGATAAATATCACCCCGTTGTCCATGTTTATAGTCCTGGTTCAGCTGAAGGAGGGAATGCCTGCGGCTGGGATCCCTCCAGCCCGACAGGGCTGTTCCCATGCCTGACCACACGAGGCCTCCCTTTGCCAAAATACGGTGCATAGGACCTTCCTCCTCCCAGACATGAAGAAATAGGGACGATTCCTTTCTCTTCAGGGAAGAAAGGAATCCGTCCATCCTATGGTTGCCCCTCTACCTTCTCATACCACAGAAAAGCAAGCAAAAGGGCCAGATTCTGAAAAAGCTCACCACACCCTGGAACACCTTTTTCCACAAGGATTTACACAACCAAAATAAAAGTCTCTTTAAAGGTATGTTTAATGTGTAAGCACTATGAATACACAAACAGCACAAATGCAAATCTGACTGGCACTTTGCCATTTTCAAGCAGACCCCTAGCTCTTTGTGATAAATCATTTTTCCTACCACACTGATGTTCTTGCCCTGTTTCTCTACACAGCCTCTCTTGGGCCTTTTTTGCATCCTATACACATTTACAAAAATATATGTGTATATGCACACCCCACTACAAGTTGTTTTTTTAAATGCACAAGTTGTTTTTTTAAATGTAATATTTTTACATCATGGAAAGAAAATAGCATTTAAAGCTAATGCTAAAAATAAAAAACATTTTGATAAACAGTTGTATAAATTGGGTCAAAGATCTGGAAATCGGTATCCTGATAATCACTTTTCTTCTTTACTTCACCTTTCACTCCATGTTATTAACAAGAAAAACATAGGTCAGATGTGTCATTAAGCTAATTGATGCAATTTAAAAAAAAAGAACTATTTTTTTTCTTATCAGATCAATTCATTGTGCATAATGAAACCCCAATTTACAGGGGCAAAATAAAAACACTTTTTTTTTTCTATGAAGCCAGAGCCATTATAGCTGAAAAATATTAGCTGGATTCTGTGTATGAATCATTAACAGATGCATTGGTTCAATTCCTAGTGCAGAACTGGCCTAATTGACAGTGTTGCAGGAGTTAATACTCATTGGAAAAGTAAGACAGGTTCTGTTCTGGATCTTCTGTCATCAGTGGTTATTGACTAAATTCCACTGGCAGATGCTTTACTGGTGATGATATGAGTCAAAACAACACAGCATTGAACTCAGGTACACAGCTAAGACTTAATACTGACAACAAGAACTCACAAGAACTTTAACATGACCGAAAAATTAGATATTCAACTATATAGAAAGAGTAAGAGCAGCGTTATGTCTTGATAGTCACTGTTGAGACTATCTGTGCCCTGCTTTAATTGCATATAAACCCATGGAGCGATGGCAATTCTAGATAGCTGATTCAAGTTCTCAGGAAATATAATTAGTCAGTTATCATTTTACATCCAACAAAATCAACTTATAGTAGAATTTATTTAGTCACTTTCAAAGTTACTTTATATATCATACTAGGCTTTCTTCAGGGATTTCACCACAAAATTCTGCCAATTTTTCCCTAAATACAACAGTATTCCTGTTAGATGCAGGAGTTTCATATGTAAATACTTCAGCAATACTGCTTAATAATTAATTTTTATATAAAATTGCTAGTTTTAAAGTAAGCCCATTTCAAAACAGTTATTAGTAATTTTGATGTAATAAAAATATTAGTTTTTCTAATGATATATAAATCTCAACAGTTTTGATGATTGGAACTAATGTTCCTGAAATATTAGGCTTTTAAGGCACACACAGAAAGAGATTTAATATATTTTCATAAGGTGAAAAAAGTGCAGTTTCTTAGCTGTAAAGCTTAAAATCTAGGTATTAACATTAAAGCATTATCGAGTCTATCCTTCCTCGAGCTTTTATGTAAACAGCATCTTTATTATAAAATCTAACATATCAGCCAAATTCAAAAGATTTAAAACTGTTTTTATACTTGCCTATGTTTGCTGTCTCTGTGCACATGTGTAATATGCTGGCTCACAAACTTGGATCATTACCAAGCTTTTAGGAAGAATTCTGTATCATCACTTCACATGCTTCATCTTTCCTCACATTCACTTAGAGGAGTAAGCCACAACAGTGAGAACTTTGTATCTCTGTGCATAGCATCCAGGTGTTAACTTTTGTACTGGTTTTAATCTAACAGTGATGACATTTTGTTTGCACAGAACTGTCTGGTACACTGGCTTTTGGTCGCCCAAAAACTCACAACACAAACAATGAATATAAGAAATAATACTTTCCAGCTACTGCCTGTGGCCAAAACCAGAGTGCACAACTTTGACCTTGTAAAATAGATTGGACAGATGCTGAAACAAAGTCCACCAAAGTTAGAGGGGTGATTTGTACTGACTTCAGTAGGTCCTGTACCTGCTCTTAGGCCAGTTCAAATTCTATTACAATCAATATGCAAAATATAAATATTCAGTAACTGGATGACACCCAAACACAGAAAGCCTTAAGAAAATATAAGTTAAATACACTTTTGTAAAATGCCCGTTGAAGTCTCATGTGGTATTTTCCTTGACTGGAAAACAGTTGGAAAAATCCTGAAATCAGATTCTTTCCATCCCTGAAACAAACCCAAGTTTAATAATTTTCAAAAATTTCTAAAAAACAGTCTCTATTGGAAATATGAACACTTTGATAAGTTGATTTGTTAATAAGTTTAAATATTTTATCTTTTTCCAGCAAACTGCTCAGAAAAACAGCTTTAAGGTGCTTTAAAGCATAATCATGTACCACACCTTGTTACTGACAAGTAAAAAAATAGGGGCCACTAAGGAATAACCATATCTTTTAACAACACTGATCACTGGAACAACATAGAAATACAGCTCTTATTTAAATAAGGAAATTCTTGTTTCTTCAGCCTTAGTTCTTGCTGTTTGCTCATTACGTTTGTGCAAGCTGGACTAAAACAGTAACAGGCAAAATATTTCAATTAGACTCCTTGAAATCTCATTTCACAGGACAGTCTGTGTTAGACAGAAGTAAGAAAAAAGGTGTTTTGAAAAGCTAAGGTCATCATCTGTCCCAGAGCAACCTGCACCAGCACAGCAGCAGGGATGGAGGTGTCCTGGGCCACCGTGGGCTTCACACTACCACAAGAAAATCTTGGTTGCTGTCTGGGCAATGCAGCTCACAAGTGCTCACAGCAAGGTGGGTGCCATAAGTAGAATATTTTCTCTTGCTAAGGCTTTTTTCCCCCCAATCTAAATCACATCATCTATGCATCACTATTGCATAGTCTTTTCAAATTATAGTATGGCAGAAATAACAAGGAAATTGTAGTGGTCAATTATGATACATCAATTTCCTGTATATTTACTGAATTTTGAAAACTAATTCTTATGGCTTGAAATAAAAGAACAGCAGCTTGAAATAAAAAAAAAACCAGCTGATTAAATTCACTATCCGATAGCATGCAAACATAACATGCACCTAACTCCTCTCAATAAGACCCTCATTTGTGAAAGTAAAAATAGGACAAGATACAGTTTTGGGCAGCAATAGATCTGGGCACTGAATCACTGTCTATGTTCTTTTGGCACTGACTGAAACATGCTGGCACGATTTTTTCTCAACTGCATAACGTCACTCACAAATAGAGAACAAATACCAGAGCTACTGCTCTGAAAACTCACTTCCCCTATCACATTTAAAGAAATCCCAATGAGATTTTCTTAAGAAAAACAAAGGTAGGATATTATTGCCAGCTGAAGGCAGGAATATTTGCTATTTAGCATACACTGAGTTATCTGGAGAGAGGGGAAAAAAAAAAAAAGGCACTATACAGAGAGAGGGATGAATTTAAATCCTGTGTGTGTAACTGATACAAATGAAAGTATGAAGTTGTCCCTGTGCCCTGTGCGAGCTCAGGGGAGAAGTGAGGGCAGCAGGCGATGGTATGTGTCTGAAATAACAAACCCTCTCCACTAACACCCAAGCTAATGCACCGGTGCAGGGGCAAAGCCAGAGGAGAGAAGCTGCAGAAGCTGAAACGAGCTTTTCAAACTTTACAGAGACGTGCAAACTGGTGGCAGGGAGGAGGAAGACATGGTGCCTTGGCTTAACTCCTGTAGTGCCCTGTCAAGTCCATCGGGCAGAACACAAAGGCAGAAGTTGACCTGTATGTTACAGTCCTCAGAGCAAAATACAAACATTCCATGAACAGAGTTTTGGGACAAGGAAATAAGAATATTCTTCTGGCCCAGGAGGATGATCTATCTTTTCAAAATGAAGCAATTGACAGGGTTAATTCTTGGCCTTAAATAATTAAAATTTCCCCTCTAACATCCTAGATAGGCCACTGCCACAGACCTTCAGGAATATCTTACTTCATTTCAATATATTGCAAAAAGTGAGAAATAACTGAAGTTGGAAAAAAAAATTTAAATCTCAGCTTCTTTCTGATTTCACTTTACAATATATTTTGTAAGTCCAGTTTTTGACATTGTGAGTGACCTAAGAGTTGAACAAAGAGCTATTTTCCACCTCACCTCTCCTCCTCTATGAAAGCTTCATGCCTTAGCAGTTCTAAATCACTGGAAAACATAGCCTAACATGAAACGAGAGTCTAACAAGTACAGGGTTCATATCTTGGAGCAGGTTTTAATACTGTGATTAAATTTGTATTCCCCCTAAACTGCGTTTTGTTTGAACTCCGTGGCTTGTGATCCCGTTTCCTCCCCTTTTCTTGATGTCAGCTACTTCAGTGCTGGCAGAAGATCCCTCTGAACTGCAGCTGCATTTGTAAATGTTTCATCAAAGGCCTGAACGTCTGGTAAGCAGCAGACCCGGTTGGTGCTACGAATGTGATCTGGGTCTATCTCGGGGAGGAACAGCATGACCGTATTTACTGCCGATGCTATTCTGGGGGCTGGATGACGTGCTTCTCCCCTCTGGCTGAGCAACACTTGCCCGTTCATCTTTCAACACTCACTCCCAGAGTGACAGGACGAAATAAAACAAAATTTACTGGTAGCAAGCGGACTTGCATATTGAAGACTTCCATTCTAACAACTTCATGCACGCATACATAGTTTTACTTCAATAATCATGTTAAACATTTTGTACTCTAGGTAGATACGATTTTAGGTTCCATTAAAAAAAAACCAACATAGGATAGAGAAAAGTATTACCTCATAAAATAATTCAAATTATAATGGGGGCACAAGCTTATTTGTCCCCATAAATGAACTCTTAACTCAGGACGGCAGCAACACAGTAGCTCCAGCTCTGCACAACGCTTCCAAATGTGGACACCAGCTGTGTCTCCCAAAAACTGTGAAAGTAGGGGGGAAAATACTTGTTAAAGCAATTGTGCATGTAGGATCACTTCCAAAATTAGGCAAGTAGTTTACAAACTGAAACTCACTCAAAAGCCAGCAGAATGAGCCAGGCACTTCCAGTCATTGATTAAACCCAACCTAGTGCAAGATCTGTTCTAGACTTGGTAAGAGAAAGGAGGGAAAAATTTTAAAAACCCAAACAAATGAAAAACCCAACAAAATTTCAGATTAAAATAACATGCACATTTTTCACACTTGAAGGGTTATAATTTTGCCAGTATTTTTTTAATCTAGAAATTTGCCACTGACACCAAATGGCACAGAAAAGATCACTTTTTTTTTTTTTTTTTTTTTTTTTTTTTTTTTTTTTTTTCTCTTAAGCCTATACAAATAATTTTCAGCACTAGAACTGGAGAAACACAAAGTTGCATAATGCCACATTAATGCCCTTTCTGGACTCTGAAATTTAAGGTAGGAACATTCTGACATAAATTTTCAAAATTGGTTGACATTTTTAAAATAATTAATTTGGCTCAATTTTGCAAATATGCAACCAGCTGGTAAAAATAAAATCTGATTTAAATTTTCTTTAGACAAAAACTACAGTCTCAAACTTACATAAAACCAAAACTATATCCCTTTATATATGAAGACAAAACTGCTACCCCCAGCTTCTAACTTTAGCATGTTGTATCACAGAAACAGTCCTCCAGCTCTATTAAATTTTTGTTTTCAGGGCAGAACTTCTCATAAGCAAAAATAGCAGATAGATAACTGTGGGTGAATTAACAGAATTTTTGCAATGTTATCACATGAAATAAGGGAATTTAAAAATCAATTTTACTTCTCAAATCAGTTGGAAAAAAACCTTTGTGCTGAACATAACCAAATACCATGCAGACTAATGATAAATTTTAAAATTAACAACCTAAAACAGAAACTAAGGTGATCTCCACAATGGACTTAATAGCACAGGTGATTTTAGGCATACGTATCAGTGAACAATTTATTGATGAATACATGGCAAACTAAACACAAATTATTATTCTGTAAGTTAATTACATTTATTATGCATTCAACATAAGAAAATATCGTATAAATGTTTTTCAAATACACTGTATTATTAGGAAGACATACGTTTCATGATTAGAGAAAACACTGTCAGAGAAGAGATATTTTTATATTCTGCAGAAATCTTAGATTAAATTCCACCGTTATATACTTAATACATTAAGTATAGGTGGTTTAGAAAAACTCAAATAATGGATAACTTTTCATAAAGGACCTTTTGTACAAGATCATGAACTTCTGCAAAAAAAGATTTTATTTACTATGACAACTGCAGTTTCTAGAGGATGATGCTTTGATAAAAAGCACTACAAAACCTGGTTTAGACTCTACATCTAGAGAAAAAAAAAAAGGAAAAAAAAAAATAAAAGATTGCTTTTAAAGAAAAGGCTTAAAACTCTCCAAATCATAGTTTGTTTTTAGGAAAAAAATACTGCAAATACTAATTTATCAATGCCTATCTTGTACTTGCCAGAAACAAAAGGAAAAAAAAAAATTAACTTATAACTTACATAACTGCATGTTCACATGCAGAGCTGCAAACACAAATTCACATGAATTCACCAAAACAAGAGCATAAAAACTGTTCTGCACCTATACAACACAGAGACAGACACTGAAAATCCTGCATTGTTGGTTGCGTCTTCCAAAGTGCAGAATCTAATCTTTAAGTGAAATTTCAGTGGACAAATAGAAAACCATTTTGCAGCAATGTGGTATTACAGTAAGTGCATTTGCTAAGAAAGCCAGTTTTCAAGATGCAGAGGGGGCTGATACTGTAATCCACACAGTGAATTTCTTCATCATATAAAAACATCATGGCATTATGTTACGAGCATTGAAAAGGCCAACCGAAGAGAAGCAAATTCAGAATAAATGAAATCTCATACCATCTGGGAGGTTTAATTCATTGGTTAGGCTGATTATGATGCACTGACCCTTGCTATCTTCTTTTATATAAACTTAAATATCAAAATACATTAAGGTGTTTGACTTGCAAGTTAGCTGTGGTGAGAAAAATTTTCTCCCCCAGGACAAATATTCCTGAAGAAGCAGAAGAAACATATCAATAGGGTGCACTTCTCAACTCAGGCATAGCAGGCATCTGTTTGTCTTTTACTGTTTTATCAAAAATCAGTTAGAGTAAGCCGCATTATCCTCACCAAAGTTTAAGCAGATTGAGGGAGTGGCTTTCTATTAATGGTCTTTGCAGCAGAGCCTGCTTAGCCCTATAGTAATGTCCTCTAAAGCTCAATTCCTCTATTGCAGACTTTGTTAATGGAAATACATCTCAAAAGTGACTATACTGTGTATAAAACATGCATATTACATTCTGTATCAAACAGCAAAATCGTCAGCTTTTGCATCTCTGGTAGCATTTGCCTTGTTTTCTCCATCATAAACTGAAAAAAAAACCCAAACCACCAAAAACCCCAAACACTGTCATATTTAGAATGACAGTGATTTTCAATTCGTGAAATTTCACAAATGGATTCACTCAGAAAAACCAATTATTTGAGGTATAAGAAGCACCAACACTAATTCATTGGTGACATGCAACAGTTGTTTGTTCTGTTCGCTAGTACAGCAAAACAGGAGTGTGACATCAGCCAAGGCCTTCAAAATGTATTTTAATACTAGGAATATCATATCTAATTGCTATTTTAACATTAACTTATCACCACTCAATTTAAAAAAAAAAAAAAGGCATTTCTATTTTTATAAGAAAAAAAATAAAGAAATTCACAAGACATCCTATGTTACGACAAAATTATGTATGAATGCAGATAGACATACGGCCTCATCCCTATGTCTGATAAAATGTGCCTGATAAAATCAAGGCAGATCATGAGGAACGGCAAGCTCCAGGGAGTAGCTGAAGAACTGTGATCCCTATGGAAGTTGGGATGGGTGCCTTCTTTGATGTGGACTCACCCCTGCAAAGATCTCCTGGCGTGACCTGTAGAGCTCTGGTCTCCTTCACTGGAGTCACATGAGACAGAAACACTGCAGAGCTGTCTAATGAAGGAATTCTCTTTACCAGAGCTCTGTGAAGGTCTGTAATCACTGGTGATGAAAATGCTAACTAATAAAGGAGGATTTTCAATTAATAAGTGGCCTAAAGCATGGCAAAAAGCCTAGATTTCTGGGAAGATATAAGTGGCATATACCTCTCAACAGAGGTACTCTGAAAAATAGCACCATGGTGAGCAGGAAGGCCACTGAACGTTTTTTCTCCTATGGTATTAAAGCAGCATGTATGAAAATTATCTAATTCACTAGCTAATTTACATGAAAACTACCAGAGAAATTAAGATCTCCAAAGAATATTATTTCTACAACTTAAAAATAGGAAAGCCACAAAGTACACATCCATGCAGAAGAGAGATGCTTTGCATATCACTAACAAATAAATATTAAACCACTCCAATTCTTAACTGATGTGAGAGTTAATATGAATCCCCCAAACAATTATAAAAGCTTCAATCAGGTTTTGGTCCTTCTCATGCAGCTGGAAAATCTGTAGGACATGGCAATGCAGGACTCAAGAGCTTTGGGTGCTTCTGCTAGTTCTTCAAAGCACAGAACAGGGTGAACATGGGGGACTTCAACAACCTGTTAGGAAGGTACTAAAGGATCATTAAGTACAGAATCATAGAATGGCTTGGGTTGGAAGGGTCCTTAAAAGACCATCCAGTTCCAACCTCCCTGCCAAGGGAAGGGACATCTTCCACTAGATCAGGTTGCTCAGAGCCACTTCCAACATGACCTTGAACATTTCTCAGGATGGGAAGTCCACAGCTCCTCTGGGCAACCTGTTCAAGTAACCAGCCTCACCAACCTCACAGTAAAGAATTTCTTCCTATATCTAATCTAAATGTACTCTCTTTCAGTTTGAAGCCATTTCCCCTTGTCCGGTCACTACATACTCCTTTAGAGTCTCCATGTTTCTTGTAGTCTTCCCTCAGGTACTGGAAGGCCATTGTACAGGGAAAAGTTTTGTTATTGAGCAGATAAGTGACTACAACAAATCTGGAATATCTCTTCTTTTTTAATCAACAGTGGGCAAACTGACTGAAAGTGCAAGACTGAGGGCAATTTAGGTGAAAGATTATGGGGAAAATGTTATTTGTAATTCCTAGAAAAAGAGAATGGAATTACAAACAAACAAAGTGAACAGTAAAGCTGACAGCTTTCCTGTATGCTTTCAATTGCATTAGGGCAATTGTTTGCATAGATGTTCTGCAAACAGAGCAAAGGATTCAGCTTTAAGAGCAAAATAAATATACATCTTTTTGCTGGATTATTTTTAAGCTGGATTGGTTTCCCGATCCAAATCACAGCTCACTGAAGAAACAGTTGTGCTGGCAGCACAGAGGGTTGGGGGCATGAGAATATCTCAAGCCAGTGTCTGCCAAGACTGCCCCGTAAAAAACACAAACTTAAGATTTGCTCTCTACTAGATTTTATTTTATTATAAAGTCCAAAGAGAGAAATCTGTGAATATAATGTGAAAATTGTGTGAAGGGTATAAACAAACTACCTCGATGAAAAGGGAAAATAAGATGGGTATCATGAGGTAAACTTGACTAAACTGAGAGCTCTTCAAGGATCCTGAAACACTAGAAGGAAGCATACGCAAGTAAAAAGTAGGTCAGATTACTAAAGGATGAATTTTAGGGAAGAGTGCAAGTATGTAGGGGCAAAATCAGAAAGGCCAAATCACAGAATGAATCTTATTTAGGAACAGAAAAGGAAACTGAGACAAGCCTAAAGGTGGAAGAGGACAGCAAAGGGAAGGGCTGTGCCGCTGCTCAGTGCAGAGAAAAAGCTTTCAGCCACACCACTGAGATAAACCAAAGTGCTAAAAGCTTTTCTGTTTCAGCTTCAGCCTAGAAGAGAGATTATGTCTTTTGACTTCAGCAAGGTTGCTGATGTTTGTTAAATGTGATCTAAGTAAAGCTGTAAAAACTACATATTGTGTATAGTTATTAAGTAATGGTTATTAATTATTAAGTCCCAAGCCTGAAGGATGTATGAAATGCTAAATCTGTATCAAATGCTTTAATATTCAATACCTTCATGAATAACTTTGATCTTGGAAGAATCCAGTTATTGCACATGCAAATGTGGAAACTGTTAAAAACCTGTGAGGAACTGTAATGTGGAATTAAAAATGAAAATTAACTTAACTTGGGAGCATAATCCCAAAGTGGGGGGGAAAGAGTGTGCTAGTGAAACTCAACTTCATTAATACAAAGTGGGAATCAACTAGTTAAACAGTATTCCATGGGAAAAGATTAGGGCAACAGCAAGTCAAAAAGTGAAGATGAGTTTTTACACATCATCTTGCCATATGGAGGAGAACAGAATCACCATACTTTTGACTCCTGGCACCAGTGTAAAAAGCATAATGTTATTTGAGAGTCACACAGAATTATGCTACTTCAATATTACACAATATTAGCCAAATAGTGTGGTTTGTATTTGAAATCAGACTTTAGCAACCAATAATATAACATTATAAGATAAAGTCCAGACAACAGCAACTGTGACAATTATGAGGTCTACAAGAAAATAATGCATCACAGAGCTTCCTTAGGCTAAAGAAAAATGCTCAACCAAGACTACACAAGTCATCTTCAGAAGTGGGAATTTGCTCCAAAGAGGAAATCCATAAACCTTTCTCATACTCCCCAAGGTAATAAGATTTGAAACTACAGCAGTTGCACAATTTCTATCACCATTTAGGAAAAATTTACTGGGGATCCATCTGATTTTCTAGATACCTTCCACCTATATAATCTGAATGCTAATTTAGTGTAATCACTAATATGACACTTTTCTTCATATCAAGTGTTATAAAATAAAACACATTTGGAGTTAGTTCTTTTTTCTTTGTAAATGGATTAAGGTATATTTATCCACTCAGTTTTGTTCTGTAGATACATATTTAAAAACCCAAAACAACCAGTGATACAACTCCAAATGTTGATAAGATCCAGGAACAATTTACCATATTTTTTCTACTATTATAAAATATTGTAGTATCTTTATACATTTCAAAAAATCATTTCGGCACACTGTATCTTATTTGTATAGAGAGATCTTTTACTGTTAAAATCACTTCAGAGCAAAGCTGTTCAACATAAATGCTGCATTTCCTTAAAAAAATAAACTGCATTTTTATTTCAAATCTAATTCAGTTGCTTGGAACAATGCTGAAAATAGAAGTCTGGGTACAGAACATACTCATCTTGTTTTCAAGTTAGAAAAGGATCTGTATTTTTGCTTTTTATAAGCTTTATCAGCACTTTTGCAAAGAAAATAATAACTGTATTCACTGAGTAAGCACAATATCTCTGGAATTTAATATACTGCCTTACTGGCTAGGTCCCAGCTTCAACTGCAAGGTAGAACTGATACTGATACACCTAGGAAAGCAGATTCGTAACACAACGTTGCTCACATACTATAGAAGTTTTTTTTTAAAAAAAAAATCCTCTGGAATTACTGCTTTAGTATTTACACTAACTTATGTGGACTTACAGTGTATAAGGAAAAAGTGTTATGTTCCTGTTCAAGAAGTCAGACAAAATTATTTGTGTTAAAGTTATACAGAACTATGTTTAAAAACTTCAGCATAGACTCCGGACATAAAAATTGGCATAAAAGTTGTGGCTGTTCCTTCGGAGCCAGAAACGACCTATTTGCCTTTGAAATTTCTACACCATGTGTTCTGTACTACCTTTACTTCTGTATTTCTGCCTCCCACACAGCAGTCCTGTGTGTGAACTGCTCCAATACAACATGTGAGGCGTGGAGCTCATCAGTGAAACATCCTGCCTCCATTCTGCAAGACACTTGAAAACAGTCTTTGGAGCTTTGCTTTATTTGAGCACAGATATCTTGCAGATGTTTAATTTAAAGCTCATGTGTAGTCTCACAGAAGTAAATGGGATTACTAAAGTACTTAAAGTAATTCCCTGCTGAATCAGGCTTTTAAGAGTAAGAATAAATGTGCCTAATTTTTATTCATGCATCAGATATCTATAGACTAATAGTTTAAACTCAGCAGTTTTTTATCCAGTTAATATTAAATGTCTGGAGTTAATGTATCCTCACCTGCTGCATCTACCATCCCTATAGCAAGGATCTTTTTAAATATAACCCTGCAGCACAGTTTTTGCATACATACTGTGTCATCAGGCACTCATGTTTTGCATACATACAGTGTCATAAGACCTAGTGCTGTAACGACCTTTTTGTAAATAATAAATATTTAAACTGCACCTGGCCCTTTTATTTTTTTTTGAGTGTTACATTCATGAAAGATTTCAGAAAAGAACTCTTGTAATGTAGATTAAAAAAGTAGTCGAAGTAATCCCATTTACTTTGGACAAAAGAGAAACTCATTCATATACCTGTAACTGCTTACTTCCTGCATCTATGGAGATGTACAGTAATTTTTAATTGTAGGAAGAAGGAAAGGAAAAAGAAATCTGTGGATCTAAGGTATTTAACCCATACATGCTAAAGGTCAAATACAAGCATTGCTTACACCATGGTCAAAAGCAAATATGATGTGGCTTGAACTAAAGTTGAGACTTGTCAATACAAAATCTGTCAGCATAAAAAGAAAATGTGACCAAAAATCCAAATAATAAATCTACAACCTCATCAGCAATGAGACACCTGTAGCTTGTTCATCAAAACCTGGCTAAGTGATGCTGAGAGTTCTCTGCAAAGCACTTCTATTCTCACATCTATAAAATTTATCCCCTGCTGAAAATATAATAAGATAAGGCTGGCAGTGAAAAATTCATCTTGTCATCAAGCATCGAGTTCATTTAAATTGATTTCCTCACTTAAATGAGTATACCTGGAAATATCAACCACATGTAAAATTACCACTGATTTTAGCATCATTTGTAGGTCACTAAAGGACCCACAGACACATATGTGATAACAAAAGAAAAATAATATGATTCCTTCCTGAAACTTTCACTGCTCATCTCTGGCCCACCTGATATTGTTGGTTCAGCTAATCTAGGATTAAAACTTGGAATATTTAAATCAAGGGGGTAAAACAAAGGACTAATAGGCAGATGCTTATTTAATTTTTGCAATATGTACAGATGTACAGATATAAGAACTTAATGCAGCCCTGATTAGCTATAGGTTTGGGATACCGTAAGAGACAGTACCTCAACAGCTTTAGAGATAAACAATTCATGGCTAAGTAACAGTACTGTAACACATCAGGGGTGCAATTACCCAAGTCTTTACTACAGCAAATCCAGTTATTATTCATCAATACCAAGCCAAAAGTGATACACAGCTTGGCAAAGGACTTGCACAACTGTGATTATTGTCTAGGCCATTGGGCAGAGGGACACAGCTTGTCCTTCAAAGAAACAGCTCAGATCCACAGAGGAGCTGGGTGAATTTCCCATTCCCACATCAGACCCACCTCTTTCACTGCCGAGTTGCAGCAGCACAGCCTGGATTTTCACACCCCACCTCTGCTCCCCTCCGTGCTGGTTGTGTTCTGGCTGGGCACAGGGCACAGAAGGGTTGTACAAGGCAATTCTGGCTTTACACCTCATTTCTGCACACAGCACCTAGAAACACCGTGCAAAGCAACAGTAGCCCCGTAACAGACAAACCCAATGCTCAGCTGCTTCAGTTCAATTGTGACAACTTCAAAAAAGTCTGCTCATACAATAGCATGTAGTTATGAACAGGCAACGTCAATGACTAGCTACTGTACACCAGTATCACCTATTATGCATGCTGTGTCCCAACAGTTAGATCCCCATAATCATATAAAGTGTTTCAATCTTCTGTAATTCTGTTCAAACATGACAGAGCTTTATCTATCTTCTGTCAGAAGAAAGAAAATAGGAAAAAATTTAATAGATTGAAAATAGTAAACTCCTCAAAGCACATGTGTTATCACCATGATTGTTTCCAATCTTTCTCTTGAGGAAGAAATGCAAGACATGTAGGGCATAAAACCCAGCAAGCTCGAGCAACACTCCGAGAATACTGCACTGTATCTTCTTCAGCAATCCCACCCACTGCAAATTTTCAGACCTCCCCTCCATTCTCAATAACAGCTTTCTAAAAATACCATATTGCAGTGAAGGTCTCAGTCCTTTAACTTCAGCACACTTCATAGCCTTGTCCAATGATACATGAAAGACTGCATGTCTGTGCTACAGAAATAACATTTTTGTCTGGTTTTCTACACTCCAAAACTATGAACAAAATTTTATGGATTCAAAGCAGTATTGAAAGCTTCTCCATCTTCTCATTTTTGTCTTTTTCTCTTTGGATGTATGTGTCCAAATGTGTGCACTGTCTTCTACCTCCACATGTTCAAGCAGAATTAGAAATCCTCTTACAGGCACAGAAAGAAGGCTTTGAAGCACACACAGTTCTTATGATGGTAGAGACAACAGCATCAGTTATGGCACCCAACTCTCCCCTAGAAAGAGCAGAAATACTTTGGCACTAAACTGTGTAAACGTGGCATAAAAACGTACACAGAAGAGTGTGTTGTGAAGCACAAAGTTTGAAAATTTATTCAAGTTACATGGGTATGTTTAGTTTGTGCAATACTTTCATTTAGGTTTAAGTCAAAACTGCTTACATTTGGGCTGGATTTGGCAGATTTCTAAAGCTTAACTGTTTCAATTTCTAATGTTTTGAATTCAAACCAAATTCCATTTGCAATTATTTTTCTACTTTTATTCATCACTACTAACATAGACGTTATTTCTCCACTTTTCCAAATCATCTGTGTCCAGATAGTACCACAACCCATGCTTAAAAAATATGATTCATGCTTCTAACAAAATCCCCATTGAAGAGAAACATTTTCTTTCATTTTTTTTTTCCCCAGTCCTGGTCTGTAATTGTAAAAGAACAAAAAGCTAGGATACCGTGACAGCAGCTTTCAGTGCCTCCCCTGCTATCCTCTCTGCAGTTTCTACGCTTATGCATTTCTCCTGTCATTTGCCCTTACAATTTTTTATCTGATTATCAAATATCTGGCAAAGAAGCACTTGGCAGGATTTAGAGCTCTTCGAGCGCCTGATGACCACGGACCTGATGGCATAATGAGAATCTCCTAATGAAGCTGCCAGCAGCGCTGTCCCTGAAAAACCTCAAAACCACTCCCCTTTTGCCCCGTATTTCTCCACCCGTGGGACTTGGTGGGCTCCACATACCACTTGGAATAAGTACAAGTACTCTCTTTCAGGTGCTCTTCATGCATAATTTCGGCTTAAACCTCATCTTCTACCTCAGGGCAAGTAAGAAATTTAAAAAAAAAGAAAAGAAAAAAAAAAATACCAAAACTAAGAACCACAAGTAGCACCACTCGGAAGCCCTCTCTTTTTGCCTACTTGTTGCAGGTGCTAGCAGGTGTAGCAGCAACCTGCTCCGGAGGGGAGGCAGGGCACGGAGCCACCACCGCCCCCCGGGCATCGCGGGGGCCCCGGCCCGGCTTGCGCGCTCCCGGCTCGCCCCGCCCCGGGCCGCGCGCGCCCCCGAGCAGCGGGGGACACCTTTCCCCGGGAGCAAAAGGCACACGGAGACCTCCCCGGGAGCGAGCGGGCGAAGGCGGCTGCACCCGGGGGACAAGGCGGCCCAGGCGCGGCCACAGCCCCAGCCCGCCCCAGGGGCGCGCACCTGCCCCGCGGCAGCGGCGCGGCCACACCGGGGGCGGACCCGGGCGGGAGCGGAGGGG
>VWYO01013220.1:207959-251305 GCA_013400275.1 Rhadina sibilatrix | reverse complement strand
CGGGGGGCGGGCGGGAATGGGGGCGGGGGGGCGCGCGCCTGCGTGGGCGCGCGGCGGGAAGGGCCCCTCCTTCCGCCCCCGCGCCCTCACCGCCGCCCTCGCGCCGGGGTCTCTGCTCCTTCCCGTGCCCGCGGCCGTGCGCCTCTCCCGGCGCCGTTCGCTCGGCGCCCCCGAGGCCCCGCTGGCGGCCGGGGAGCGCCACAGGTGCTTGGCGCCCGCCCCGCCCCACTCTGTGAGGAGCCGCCTGGCCCCGGCTGCGCCCCGAGCGCGCTGAGCTGTCCGGGCTCAGCGCTTTCTCCCGGCCAGCTGGTAGAAATCCGCATTACGGCCGGGTGCAGACGGCTTTCCTTTCTCTCCGCCGAGGCGGCTCATGGCCTCCCTGCCCGAGGGAGCGATGGCCGGGTGGCCGCGCCTGGCTCGGGGAGCGAGCGAGGCGGGCGAGCCCCGGCACCTCGCCCTCTGCGCACCGCGTTCGTGCGGGAACGGCAAGAACTTGTTATAACAGAGCCCTTGTGTCGCGCTGATGTGCGGGCAGGGATGGCTTTGTGCGCTCGATGCGCTCGGCTTGTAAACAGGAGGCTGGAGCTAATGGAGTGGGGACGCAGCTTGCAGCGTAAAATCAATGAAACTTGGATCCACCCTCATATAGCAACTCCTGTTTTTACCAAAATGCGGGCTAGTTTCAAGCATCGTGCTCAAAGCACGAGCAGTGCAGTGCAGTGGCCCAGACCTGCCGCTCACACCCTTCCCCAGGACAGAGCCCGTGTCCCAGGGCTGAGCTGGCGGCGGGCGTGCGGCGGGGCCGCGGCGATCCGCCCTCTGCTGAAGTCGGGAGCGGTCAAGAAGTCCGGGTTTAGTGAGGTCAGTGAGGACCGGAGCTTACTTGAGTGTTCACTTACAGTTCTTGTACCTCTGTCACTTCATGCTCTGCACGACGAAATAAGCCCGGTACTCTTTATTTCATCCTTTGCTGCTGTAATGTCCTTGGCCTCGGTGGAAGTGGCGCCTGCAACTTCTGCAGAGTTGCTCTTCAGCTAGGAACAAGGGAACAGGTTTGTTCTGTTCAGACAGGAGGAAAAACGGGTCTCAGTTTTTAGGACTAGAGAGTTGGTGGGATTTTTTTACAGAAATGCTGCTTGCTTCAGCATTCAGCAACGTGTTCAGTTAACAGGCAGGTAATAAAATTTGCCGAAATCAGAGGTAGTTTTCACGTGATGTGACTGAGCGATAACCCATGTATCAGCTCTCAGCTGATATTTTTGCTAGTTTCTTAAAGGAATTTTGTCAGATCATCTCTGATCAAACTCTCATTCTCTCCATTTTAGGAGAATGGGTATTTTTTGTTAAGCAGAAGAGATTTGCAGTTGGGCTCCTATTTTTTTTCTTTTCTGAAATACAGACTGTAGCAAGTTGGTAAGATTCAGTTTCTTCAGACAATGAAATGTGCAGTGGGCTTTCTGCCTTTCTGTCCCCTTGTTTAGAGATATTTGTAGCTGTCCAAAAATTGTTTCCTGGTGTGGAAAGTTCTGAAAGGCAGTTATGTGTTTATGGATTAAAAAAAAAAAAAAAAAAAAAAAANTTCTAATGCACAATAATTTATAAAAAAAAAAAAAAAAAAAAAAAAAAAAAAAAAAAAAAAAAAAAAAAAGGCATCACCAAAATCAAAGCATGAAAGAGAACAAAATTTCAATTTCACTTTCATCACACAGTGTACTTTTCAATTTTTATGACATTTGTTTCAGCTGATTGCAAGCAGTGGCTTTTTTTTTTCCTCCCTCCCCTTCTGGAAAAGTAAATTGCCATTCCAGTAAATCTTCTAGGAATTATTTTCTCAAAGTTGTTTTTATCTTTTTGTTGTTGTTGTTTAGGCTTCTTATGACTTTTTTAAAAAATCTTAATATAGTACTGCTTATTGGAGGTAAATTCTCTCAGTATTTAGACTTGGAACAACATATGAAGGATCCAGGTCACACTGTTAGTTGAAATCTGTTGTCATGACTCCAGTCTTTAGCATGTTGCAGTTCATACGAACAGAGGATGTGAAATCCCATTGATTTTAATGAGAGTATTCATGAATGAAGCAGAGCAGTACGTCACAGATGTTTGCAGATGTGTTTTTGTTTTCATGCTCTGGGAATAATAGATGTATTTGCACACCAGAACAACATCTGAAATGGGTTTATAAGGAAACCAGATTTACACATGTATCTTTAACATAATTTAAAACAGTTGCAAGAAAGCTCTCTCTTCATGAATACTGGAGAGTACCAGTGTAAAGAAATAACTCTTTAGACTTTACCAATTGCCAGTTTATTTTAAATTCACTGTAATCAAGGCCTCTTTGCTGCTACCTTTTTGGGCATTTTTCTTTTTTTTTTTAGTATATCCCCAGTACATTGCTTTAAAATGTATTGGTGGTATTACGAGATATCATTGAAGGAGGGAAAAGAAAAACAAGCATTGACAGTGTTCGTCAGTTTTTGCACACAAAACTTATAGCTCATGCTGTGTTTAGATGCTTAAAATTGTCACTCAGTCAAATCTCTGAGGAAAACACTGTGGATTATAAACCATGATACTTCATACATTGCACATGATTACAGCGGGCTTTCAAGTGGCCCATCAGTCTGTCCCCTGCAGCAGTCTGGATTTTTGTGCCTCCTTTAAACTCCCTAGGTTTTGTAAATCTGTATGAAGATGCAAAACCTACTGGAGGAGGGACTGTGGCCTAATTTGAAACTTCAGTATATCTAAATTGGTTATTTATGGTCCGTCCAACAACAGCAAAAACCAATTGCATGTTGTCATTCCACAGAGGGAGATCAGGGGCAAAATCACCCTGAGCAAAGGTCACTTATGCTCATTGATTTCTGAGAGGTCTTCTTTCTAGGTCTATGCTTATTTAATATTTGAGTTAGAAAAGCATGCAAAAATCTTGATATAATAACAAATTTTTTAAACCACAGTATATTTAAGTAAAGGATAAGAGCAAATGGAGTGGTTAAATGGGTCCATGGTGCCTCTGTTTTTTTCACAGCATCGTTTTAAATTTTAACTGCAAGTGGGCAATAACATTTGCAGCTGGAAGATGCACCAAGGGTATTTTAGAAGGGGTGGCACATTGTCACTAAGGAAACAGATTATGAAATTATATCTTACAGCAACTTGCCAACAAAAAAGAAAGGAAAAAAATATACTAATAGCTCTCAGGCTCAAAATATGAACACCTTTTCAAGACAACAGTTAAACCAGATGAATGGTTAGTAGTTGTGGATGAACGTTTCTTCAGTTACAAAGGATAGCAAGCCTAGCTTTAAAAAAAAATAGTGCTAAACAATGTTACAAATTTAATACAATTTTAAATTATGTTGGTAATTACAATGTTAATTAAAATTTTAATAACTGACCTTTAGAGGAACTGCTTTGAAGAGTCAACTATGGTATAAGATGAAACAGAATATGATATATTTGTTGATGTATCATTCATATTTATCTAGAGAGATAGGTAAATACTGCATATGTTTTCATCTTCATATATGGGAAAAGCATTTGCATCATATCTTATATCATACATTGTTGTATTTAATTATAGTGCAATATTGACATGTCTTGCTTGCTTGAAGATTTCTAAAATTTATTGATTAAGGTGATGCTGTTAGTATGATACGGTCAGTCAAATTACTGTACAAGGTTCTTGTATCTAGATTCTGGACACTGCTCTCCATATGTCATTAAAATAATTTCCTTTAAAATATGAGTTGAAAAACCAAAGAAAATAAGTCAGCTGTTTAGCATTAGTATCAGAAACCTTTCCATTGATGGACTTGTAGTGATAGAAGTGATAATAGTTACCTGCTACACTGCATAAAATTCAACCTAAATATCTCATACTTTTTAAGGATGAAATAAGTATGAATCTTCCATTTTCTTTTTTACTATTTTCTCTTTAGAAGAAGCTGGCATTGATTTTAATTCCCCAATAGAAAGGAAAATTGGACAAGAGAATAGCAGCACATTAATTGTTCTTGTTTTAATGCCCTTACGGGCAACAGCAACCACTTCCCTTCTTTCTAGAGTACTGAAAAATACAAGTCCTAAATTAATTAAGTGGTTTTGAGCTTTCCATTAAACACATGTTTATTAATTAAAGTATTAATAAGAAAAAAAGTCTAGCCTTTTATACTTCTTTAAAATTCTGTACTGAAATAAGTTGATTGTGCTTAAAGTCTGACATTGTAAGCAGCATGGAGAGCCATAATTATTAGATGCTGCTATAATGTAATATTGTAGTATAATCAAAATTAGATTTATTATTTCAAAATTAAATTAGTGGAGAACATTAAAGGGGTTATAATACATAGCGAGAAGTGTATGTAGCCAGATTCTTAGTTCCAACATACCATTACAGATCCCAAAAATAATTAGGGACAAAATGAAGTAATTTATCCTCATAAAATATTAATGTATTTCCGAGAATTTTCTGTTTAATCAAAGAAAAAAATTAGAATGTGGCTGCATATTTGCAGTATTTACAGAACATGTCATACCAGTGCTTTGTGCTCATGTTTCTATTTGTTCTTCCCCATATGCTGAGTTTTTTAAAATAATCATGTTCCTAGATTCAGCACCCTTACAACCAGTACAGCAGTAGGTATCCAGGATACAGAGAATGAGAAAGAAACTAAGAAAGTTGTTTGTTTGTGTCAGCAGCCATCTGTTTAAACCTTCCACTTGGTAGAATTTTCTACCAACACAAAACAGTTACATTTTGGAACCTATCTAGTATTCATATAATAAAGAAAACAGGCTTAGGAGATTTAATTGTGTGTTAACACTGAAATATAAGTTACCAGAAGAGGTAAAGAGTAAGGGAGCACTTGATAGATGGTGGACACGTACACAACCAAAACAGTATGCTTATATGGAAGAGGTTGAATCTCAAAGCAAATTAATCTTTGAGCTACATCTTCAACTGCAGGTGCTTCACAAATATTTTCACAAAAATTTTATCAATCACTGAATTTGACATTTGATACTTAGTTCTCTGAATAGTTAATAAGTGTTCCAATTGAAGTAGATCAAATTAAAAAAAAATTAAAGATTGTTTAATTTCATCTGTGAAAATATTCAAAGTAGCTTTAAAAAAACGACAACAAAAACAAACAATCAAACAAAAAACCCACCGAAAAACCAAAACAACAAACCCAGCACTAAGTGGGTGAGCCACTTCATTTTGAGGAGCTTGAAGTAGTTTAATGGGAATTAGAGTGAAATTACATCAGAAAACAGCTTATCTTCTATTTGCTAGTTATGGCATTCATCCCACCTTCCTTTGGAGCCTCTGGTAGAAATGGCCTTCAGAGAGCTGACGCTGGCAAGTGTCAAAATCAGAATGCCTTTCGAGAATACAAGAAAAAAAAAATTGCTGTAGTAATCTGATAAAGGTGGGGTTTGGCTGCAGTGCAGCTTTGCATGGACATCCATGACTTTTCATATCGTATACCATACTTACTTCTTACACTGCTGTTTAAAATTTTATACAAGAGTAGCAATGATTGCTTGCTAGAATGTTGTGCAATCTTGTGTTACGGCCTTGCCTTTCTTACATACTGCAGAACAGATGAAGGGCAAAGAAGGGCTAAAGAATTCATGCTTTTGATCCTTCTGTCACAACATAATGCAGAATGCAGTGCATGTTTATGTACTGGGGATACCAGAAAGTGTTGGTGTGAAGAGTTCATAAAGAGAAAGAAGTCCTGAGGTATTGTTTTTTCTTTCAAATACACACAAAAATTTTAAAAGATTTAATTTTACATTAGAGGTTTATGACAGTGGATCCAAAAGCCCATCTGAAGGCAATCTAGTGCATTGTCAAGTAGCTCCTGACAAGAAGAGGTCTGTAGTCAGTCATCTTAAACCCGCAGTAACAGAATGGTTACTTCTACTTGCTTTTTCAGTGAGCAGCTGGGCACAAGAGCTGTAAGTCTCCTGCTCTCTCCCTTCTCTCCAGCCCTCTTTCCCTCCTCAGCTGACAGCATATAATGTGTCTCTGTTTCTGTGGACACCTTCCTATAAGTCCACCTTAAAAAAATGTTGAGGGCATCCTGCTTTAGAAATTTCTCTCAATTTTTTTTTACCCCTGGACAGGGGGATGTTACTGTGTCTTAGCTGCCAAAATAAATCATCTGTGAAAGTGAAAGATTTACTAAGTGGAAAAATAATTTATCAGAAAAACAAGTAACAAAAATAGTTTATCTATCAGTGTCATGTGCATCTCACCAAAATCAGAGGTGACCATGTAGTGTTGCCTGTAGCATACTGGATGGAGAGGGTTAGGTCTTCTACAGCTTCCTAAATTTAATTTCTTATTACTTTAAAAGGTACCTACCAGGGGCAGTGGACAGGAGGGATGAGACATGGATATGGTGTACGTCAGAGTGTACCCTACGGCATGGCCACTGTGATCCGCTCACCTCTCCGAACGTCTCTGGCGTCACTTCGAAGTGAGCAGAGCAACGGCACTGTTCTGCACGACGTCACTTCAGACAGCCCGGCTGGAACAAGAGGAGGGTTTGTGCTCAATTTTCACAGTGATGCAGAAGCCATGGGCATTAAGAAAAAAGGAGGCTTATTCAGAAGAGGATCTCTTCTTGGTAGTATAAAACTTAGAAAATCGGAATCTAGGTCATCGATATCTAGCAAACGGAGCTCTGTCAGGAGCGATGCTGCTATGAGCAGAATTAGTTCTAGTGATGCCAACTCTACAATTAGTTTTGGAGATGGTGACTGTGATTATAGCCCTCTGGAAGACCACGTTGATGCTACCACTACAGAAGCCTATATGGGTGAGTGGAAGAATGACAAGCGCAGCGGTTTTGGTATCAGTGAGCGTTCGAATGGTATGAAATATGAAGGAGAGTGGCTGAATAACAGGAGGCATGGATATGGATGTACCATGTTTCCAGATGGCACCAAAGAAGAGGGAAAGTACAAAAATAACATTTTGGTCCGTGGAATAAGAAAGCAACTTATACCAATACGAAATACAAAAACTAGAGAAAAGGTGGATAGAGCAATAGAAGGTGCCCAGCGAGCAGCTGCCATGGCAAGAACCAAAGTGGAAATTGCAACCTCAAGGTAAGTTGTCAAATGGAAGGTTGTAAACCTTTGTGTTAGTGAGCACTTGCTCACCTTTTGTTTTCATGTGTGTAGCTCCATTGACTTTAGTGGCATTACACATGTGAAACTTAGAACTTCAACTTATTTGAGTAAAGAGTTTGTGTTTGTTCCATAATATACTGTAAAAGTACATTTCCATTCTTGATACATTTCTGCTTTCTCTCAAGAGCTGCTGTATTATGCCTTTAAGCTGTTTGGAAAATAAAACTGGTGAGGAAAGAAGTGAATGATTTGGGGGATCTGAGGTAAAGTTTGAATATTTTCCCATAAGCATGCTCCAGTTAAGCGTATTGTATTGCTAATTTTTTTTGGTAGCATCTGAAACTCACTGAAGTTGCCCATTTGACAGTAGGCGTCTTAAGATGCATCTCTTTCTGAGAAACTGTGGTATGAGCAGCGTGAGAGTAACAGTCGAGGATGTTGAGCTTGGAGGCTGTTTGTTTGGTTGCCAGGGCAGTATCTCCCAAGCGTTCTGTATGAGGACTCTGCCATTTTGGAGCATACTTCTCAACTCATCTAATCATATGACCCCCATTTCAAATAGTGGTGGTCAGCTTCTCCCTGTGCCTCCGCCAAGTGTTTGAGATGGGAGAAGTGTATGGGTATTGGTAGTGGAGAAAAGTGTAATTTTCACTTTAGACTCCTAACCAACAACCAAGCAAAGTTTCTTGAAATGGAATTGTTACAAATTAAATCACTATAGACAATTTTAACTGGTTTTATTTTAAGTTTGAGAGCTCTTTAAAAAGCTACTTAATTTTTATTGCCTTCCAGTAAGTTTCTGTGGTGGCTTCTCTATTGATGGTTTTAGTTCATATCCTCCGGCAGGCTTTTCTTGAAATATGCTTTGAATAAAAAGAAAGAGTCCAGAATGTGCATGAAAGAAAATCTTCATGCTATTTTAGAAAGAGGATGTCACATCACTCTTAGAGCTGAACAACTGATTCCTAATTTAGTGTGGTCGCCAGTGTGTCCCCAGTGACTACCCTTTTTCTGACAGTCCTAAGAAATACAGAAAATACCAAAACCGGCATAAATGAGAGACCTTGAATATATAAAATGCTCATAGCAAGAAGTAATTGAGACACTAAGATGAAGACTGTAGCATACTGTTAAAGGACCTTTCTGAGAACTGGTCATGTAAGTAACTAAAGGGTGGCATACACTCGGTTACTTCTATAAATATATGTAAGGCATTATATGACAGCATACCATATTAGTAAAGCAGATCAGTAATACCTAACTTAAAGAAAGTACTGGATCCTATTCATGTTCTGTCAGTACATAATAAGCCTTAGTTTTTTAAAAAATGGGGTGGTGGGATGTATAGGAAGGAGGAGTCACCATTTGAATCTATATAAAGCTTTTAAAAAGCTGCTGTCTGAGACCATTATGTTCCAAGGCATGGTGTATGCACTTCCTCTTCAAGAAGTGTCTCTGAAGTGTTTTGTTTGCTTTTCCTTCCCTTGGATTTTTAGGTGGAGGACAGAGTTCAAATTGCTTCTTTTGGAACAATTCATCAAAACAATGTTTATTTCTCGAAAATACATTTTTGAAAGTGTAGCAGAAGGACTCAGTTATAGTGCAGCTGTGACCAGGGGCAATCTCTCCCTTTGGTTTCTCAGCTAAAAATCTCTCTGAAACACTCCCATGACTACCAGGATAGACAGCAAGATCGCAGATTCAGGTCTTCTCTCTTTTTAGTAGCCACTGCACCAGTTGTACTGGCACTGATTCAAAGGCCAAGAGACCTGACACCAAGCTGGGCAACATCAGGCATGAAGATAAATATTAACTTCACTTCTGGGGGCATGTTGGATTCCCCTAGTAAGAATGGCAAGACCTTTCCTGTCTCAGGTTTTCAGAGTTGTTTTGAGTATTAACCAGTAGGAGCAAGGCAATGGGCACTGGTGAACTAAGGAACTGTCATACTGGCAGTCAGTAGTCATATCATCTGGAATAGATTCTAGAGCAGCACTGAGTAAAAAAACTTCCATTTCAAACAGTTGTTAAAAGCTAGGCTGACCAGATTGGTACGGTTTCAAGATGGAGGTACCTCAGTCTCACTGAAGCCTGACGACCAGTTTGGTTTGTGACTGTATTTTTTACCAAACTGGTATATTAATAATACAATAATTCTTCAGGCAATAGCATTCTTACAATGTCTTCCTAGATTAATATGAGGATGGTGATCTTATCTGTTTCCCAACAATTACTAATGCACAAAAAAGTCTAGAAGTGCCTTCTATAATTTCTCGAACGTTTAATACAAAGGTGGTTCTGCCCATATGGCATAACCTCACTTCACAATGGCCTTCTGTGTTTCACACAGGACAGATGTCACCAGCACTGTGTGCTTGCTGTAGATTTCCATTCCATTAGTTGAAGAACTCACTAGATAGACTTTTTCTCACCCCAAAAACCATTGAAGCAAAGAGCTAGAAATCCTTACTCTCATCCAGATACCTTCCTTTTCAATGCAGCTTGGAGTTGTATGCTATTCTTCCTGCATTGTTTATTCCCAAAATGTTTGTTCAGCCAAATGGAAACAGACCGTACTCCTCATCATAGCTCCCTGCTGATCATGACAGGTTTGGCTGGTAGTTTGACCTGTGACAGATGTCCCAACAGTCTTCAATGAGACCAACCACTGTTTTGCTTTATATTCCTGATGTCTTTTTAGGTCTAAAAGCCCTCTTTAGTAATCTGTGTAATCTTCCTTTGTCTAAAGTGGCAGTTTTGTAGACACAGAAAAAATATATTAAAAAATATATATTAAATAAATAATGTAAAAAATAATAGTGATAAATAGAGATGAACAGTGCTTCTCTGAACCTGAATTTACATTGGCTCTTCTGACTTAGCTTTTTGTGTTTTTGAGGCATTTGTACTAACGTGTTTTGAAAATGACAGCAGCATTTCTCAAAAGATAGCAGATTGCAACATTGTGTGATGTATAAAAAGCTGCTGTATCAGGGAAGTAATTACTAGCTTCTGCTACACATGTGTATTCAGTAAGGCATCACAGATTAGAAATTAGCAATGAATAAAATTTTTTTTTAAAATTACAGTGCAGCTTAATAGATTTGAGTGTGTAGTAGTTTTACTAGCTGTATTTAAGGAAAAATATTTTGGCATAAATATAAAAATCCCAGAATTTGAGAAACTTCAAAAGTATGTTCAATACCTTCCCTTTTCAAAACTTTACAAGATGCCTTTTTTAAAATATCATTACTATGAGGAGTAATTAATTCAAATTCATCTTTAACGCATTGTGCTAAAAGCAGTCAGGTTTGCATGCCTTATTTGGGGTCCTCCTGTCTGAAAGGAGAAGCTACTTTCCAGAAATGTTTGATTCTTTTCTATACATGTGAAGTGCTTTAAATGCTGGAACATGTACTTTTGGGAGACATTAAAAAGCCCCGAGTGTTGACTTAGCCAAGAGTCAAGTAGAAACTCATTTGAGGATATCATGTAATTCTCACTGTAGGGATTCTGAACTTTCTTTTCGTCACTGTCACATGTCTCATTCAAAGGAGATATCCCTCAGCAGTTCAATATAAACTGGATTTACATTAGAGCACTTCTTTGCTAGTATGAAAATTACTTCTCATTATACTGTATTATATTAACTTTGCCTTCATCAATACTTATGTACAGTATAAAACTGTAATGTTTCTGGAATTCATTTTCAGAGTTTGAACATGAACTTTTAATACTCAGTGTCACTGGGTGTTTTTAAAATACATCAGTCCTGTAAGTAAACATGAAGCACTGGAAGCAGTTGAAGGAATGATGTTTGCTTATTAACAACCCTTCATGTTCCATAATCTTTCAGAAAAGTAAATTTTATGCATTCAGAATTGAGTGTTCAGAGCCAGGCCTTTTTCTTTTTTTTTCTCCCTTCAAATATTTTCTAGCTAATTCTCCCTGTAAAAAGGTCTTCTCCTTTAAATGTTGGCTCTCTGAGGATGAACAAACTTTGCAAGGACACAGAGGGACATGGTAAAAATACAGTATGGGTAAGAAATATGAACCAGAAGATAGTATATGAAGGAAAAGGGAGAAAGAAACCAAAAGAGAAGAATATCTTATTTATACTTCCCTAACATTTCATTGATACTTCAGGTCATAAAACAAGCAGTTTAAAGAATTTAAACTTCTTTTCTATTCTCTTTTTCACAGAAGCTAAATACTTTCAATTACATAAAATTTTTAAGTGTGTTTTAAGTGAAATGTATGTGTTGTCATAATGCCATGAGAACTTGTGACTACCTTAAAAGCAATATAGTAATGGGCTCTCATTACATGAGCACCTGAGATTTGGTGAAGCATAATGGTTCCTTTGTGTTAGGCACTGCACAAACAAATTATGCTGTCTGGAGACCTTGCAGCCTGGGAAAATGGCAGTGCCCAACAGATGAAAAGAAGCTGGCAAAAGACTGGATCGGAGAACAAGATAACAGTAAAATCAATATCTTGCTGCTAATAATACGGAGCAGTTCCTCCTTGTTAATTAGCTGTCTATGCTCAGACAGCAGTGACTAGCAAGCCTCCAGTCAGGAAGACCTTTTAAGTGGAGTACTGAAGGGGGATTAACTGGCATCTTCTGCAGTCGTTTCTTTTTCAGAGCAGCTTTTTTAGACAGCTCAATTTTATTTTTAACATGTTTGTGTCCAAGTCCACAGATGCTAGAACTAAATTTCAGCTTTTATTTTTTAATAGAAACTACTGAAACTCTGGTTGTGATCCTGTCTCACAAGCAGACTGCTTTGTTCTGCGTGGCTCCAAAGGAGTCTTGGGTTGTTAGAAGTGGATATAGGAGGATGGTGCAAGATTGACTTGGTAGTGGAGACTCAGAACAACAATTTTGTTTGGGAGTGAGCCCACCTTGACAGCATGGGCTTTCTTGGGTCCCTGCTCTCCCTTGCAAGTCTCCCTTGTGGCCTGGAGCTAGTAGCTGACTTGTGTAATCTTCAGTGCTGAGGATGAGTCAGTTTACCCTGCGTCCTGGCCTGGTGCTGCCCCAGCCTGGGCTCGGGCACTCAGCATTGGCTTCAAGTTGCTGGGCAGCACCTCTAGCTCAGTTGTTCACCCCAGAGCACTCATGTCCACAGTACAGCAGTTACTTAAGAACCCACTGCTTATACTTTTCATAACCTTGATTCAGAGTAAGCTTCAGTATGCTGTGCCTCATTATGGGGTCCTATGAAGCATGTGGAAATCTCAGGAAGCAGTACTAGATGGTTTATCAGGCAGCTCCTTTGTTGTGTTCATTGCCTTGTGTAACGAGCATGCTCAGCCTGACCTGAACAAACAGATTTCTAGGGAGAGCTGAAGTTACATGCATGTGATAGTACAGTTTGTGTCCACACTAGAAGGCAGCTGCCAATCATTCCAAACGGCACTGAATTATTTGTGCCACACACAGCTTTCCATGATGGATTTAGCTGACTCTACCACTCTCACTTTACTCAGGAAACTAAACTGGACACTTGCAAGCCTGGTGCCTCACACGCCTTGGAGATGCTTTACTTATTATAGCTGAAATATGAACATTGTGTTTAGGAATAGGATCCAACAAATACCAAAGGTATTTATCTAAGACTGCTTGCTTCAGTACAGAAAGCTGCCTGAGGTTCAAAATGAAGTCACTTTTAATCATTTTGCTACGTAGTTTTGTTTTAAGATAACAAATTAAATGCTGTGGTAAAACTTAAAATAGGTCTTGAGCTACTATAGATAGTAATTTTAAAGTTAATTCTGCATTCTTTATAGAAAACCATATGTTCTTTGAATCCTATGGGAGTTATACCACTAACTTCATTGGGGCACATATTCTCTCAGATTTCACAAACAATTCATTGGTAAAAGAATACAATCTTGGACTGTTCCTCAGTTATTTGCTGGGGAATGAATAATACACCTGTTTGCAATACACAAATTGTATAAACATCACAACACAGATTTTTTTTTTATTTTCTTAGTATTTAATGCACAAGATTGCATGACTGAAAATATGCAAAATTAGTCCTGTACCATCTCTCAGCTTGAAATTTTAAAAAGCCTCAATTTTTTTTAGTCAAATTACCTATATCCAAATATACCTACCTACAGGCATAAGCTTGATAGGGATTTTGGGTTTTTTAAGGCAATTCAGGTATGTATCCAGTCTTACCATGTGTTTGTATTAGACACAGAATTGTTACTTGGGAATTGAAGACAGAATTGTTTTAAATCAGGAGATTGCTAGTACAAGATGGGAAATACTCAGTGCTTTCAGAACATAAATGAAACAATGAGGCACCATTGCTTCTAAAATAACCCTTCTAAGAAAGTCTTTTTCTACTGTACAAACATTCTTGAAATATTTCTTTATTCAGATGATAAGGATTTTTTTTTCCCAATTTCCAGAACAATTAATTCAGAAGCAGAGAGGATTTTTGCAGTAGTGGCCCAGAAGATGTATCGAACAACATTAAGGGGTTTTTCTTAATGATACTGGGATATGCAAAGAGAGTAATATTTTTTTGTAGCCTTAGAAGATGAGCTGTTATGCAGATTCTCCCCTTAGTTTTTACACAGCATGTCAGTTTTGATCTGTATTACAACAATTGTTCAAAAGCTAAGCTGCAAATAGCATCTGTCTCTACTGACTTGCATGAGAGTTTCTGTGATGGAAATAAATACCCATTTAAAAAACAAAATCTGGATCGTTTGTACTGGTTAGTCATGTATGAACTGTAGAGTTAAGTAATTTGATTTATGTTGCTGATTGCTATAAAAATACTCTCAAAACCAAAAAGATATTTTGTATTTGCACTGTATCTAGTACAACTTCGTACATGTGTCTAGTAGTACTAGCTGAAGCTTGAGTAATTTACTTGATGTTTTGCTCAAAGACTAAGTCAACTCGTATAGAAGTTGATTATTCCCAGCTTATTCCTTCAGAGATAAGAAAACTTGCTAACATCTAACTGTAACATTGTCAGTCAGTATTCGTAGAGTAAGATGTTTCTCACTGAACAACTACAGCAGAAAAATACCCATTAAAATTAAGTTATGTTCCCTACGTTGATCTAATTCTATATTTCCCAAATAATAATTGATTCATTTTCTCAAAATTGGTGTAGTTCAATGAGTAGTACTGTTTGAATATTAATGGATCAGTGATACATACTATGGCTTCATGTTTCTGGTGATTAATACATTTTTCTGCCTTATGTATTGAACAGATTTTGGTGCAGACTTGTGTACACTGACCTGCATTCTTTTGCCTATCTCACTATGATCTTCCTCTTTCAGTACTCCTCTATTTGCACTTTGTTTTCTGCTTTTTCATTCCTCTGCAGTTCTTTGCTCTCATTGTCTGTGGAGGTAGAGCCACAGTCTCTTTGTGGCTAGTGTCCAGGAATAAATTTCTCCATAAAAGTTCACCTCCCTCAAGCCCATGTAAGTGTTTAACATCTGAAACAACCTATTGATTATTCCTCTTGTCCTCTCAAGATTTAGTATTCCCAGATCTGCTCAATAGAGGTAGTCTCCCAAGAGCTCATTCTCAAGGTCGCCTTAAAGCCATATATAAATAAAGTTAGGGTTGTTCTGCTTTGCACATCACTCTTACACTTAAATTGAACTTCATCCACCATTAAGAGTGATCAATGAGTTTTGTGCAGCCCTTCATTGCAGTTGTGCCTCAGACTTCTCTGACACTGCCATTCACAAATTCAGACACTTGGCTGTTCAAGCTTTTCCTCAGCATTTAAGAATGACATGGGTTCTCAGCCTGAGCCCTGTGGGTATCCAGCGTTAAACCGCAGTTGGGAGAACCAGTCATTTTGTCTGTCCTATTATGTTCTGTTTCTGAATTATTTTTTAATTCACTTAAGCACTTCTTCTTGCTCTCTTTTTTTAAATCTTTATTTCCAGACTTTTGGTGGTGAATGCTTTACTTTGGTCCTACTACATTAAAAGTAGGGATGGATGAGAAATTTTGGTATTACTATTTTGCTTTAAAAGCCAGAAATTTCCCTCTAGTACCTGACTAAAATGAAATCAGTTAAATGTGAATTTTCAGGTCTTTTGTTCTAGGAGTTTAGGAAGACAGGTATCTACATATCTTTTCTCTTACCACTGTGAATCAGGTGGATAAGGCCTGTTACCTTACTGCTATATAATGCAGCATCTCCACTTTGTACCTGCCTCAGTTGTTACTGCCATATATAAGAAGAAGGAGAGGTCATTTTGCTGCTGCTTTAGCTTTACTTTCTGGCTTTGGGGTGAATAATTTCAAAGGTATTTCTTCTCTGAATTTTTAGACTACTTCATAAATTAAGGTATTGGACCATGTCACTTTTAGTTTTGCAAAAGACCTTAAAATCCCAATGTGGAAACAAGAAAGACTCGAAAGTCTCACTATTGAGGTGACCTGTGGGCAGATGCAGGCATGCATCACAGCTCTAGTGTGTTCTTATCTGGAGCTAGGATTTCATACCTGTTGCTGGTTAAAAACTTGACTTCATAGGGAAAAGAAAGAGGAGCAAGAAATCTTGGTGATAACTGAAGTGACTTCCTAGGATCTGGCTGTGTGTGTGTGCACGCATGTGTGTGTGTTCAGCCCAAGTTCACTTTTTAAGCTCTTTCACCTGCAGGAATTTGTGATGTCAGTTGTATAAGCATCTTAGGAATATCCTAAAAACAAATAATATACTGGCAAGCACTAAGATACAAAATGTATTTCAGGAAAAATAAGGGAACCATCCCTGAAGGTGCTTAAAAGATGTGTAGATGTGGTACTTAGGGACTTGGTTTAGTGGTGGACTTGGCAGGGGTGGATTAACTGTTGGAGTTAATGATCTTAAAGGTCTTTTTCCACCTAAACAATTCTGTGGTTGTATAAGCAAAAGTTAAGACTGTAGCCAGACAGGTGACAGTTGTCAAAATGCTTTATGAAGATGCAGTGGTGCACCACATTAAGCATATGGGTGTCTTTTCAATATGTCTGTGTAGGGAGCCCTGCCTTTACCTTCATGTATCTTATGCCTTCATGGCTTATTTTCAGTTTTACTGAAAATGTAATGATTTTTCATATTTTAAATGGGTCTAAATTTTAAATGTTTAAATGTTTTTAAATTTATTACCATTCATAACACCATTTTCTGCTTCAGAGAAGAAATCCATTTTGGAAATTGCAGATTAGCAATAAAGGTGGGAATGGC
Source organism: Rhadina sibilatrix (assembly GCA_013400275.1). Classification (NCBI taxonomy): domain Eukaryota; kingdom Metazoa; phylum Chordata; class Aves; order Passeriformes; family Phylloscopidae; genus Rhadina; species Rhadina sibilatrix. The sequence continues at coordinate 234,908 of VWYO01013220.1, read as the reverse complement.
ATTTATAATTTCATAAAAATCAACAGAACAGATAAATTGGTGACTTATTGTGATATTCAGAAATGTTTAATTTGTACAGATCTTTTGAAGTATTAGTCAGTGGTTTCTGGTGAAGAGGCTTTCTCTTTCCTCCAGTGGTGACTAGATTCCTTGTGTAGAATTTAATTCATCTTGGGAGGTCGAATGTTGCCCAGCATTCACAATTTCTTAATGGTGCAATGTACAGGTATAAATATTGTTTTATATTCTCAGTGGATAATGAAATATGAGAAACAATCATAATGATGTGTTACAGTCCCAAACACTGTTTGATAGTATATGCCATATTGGTAAAGACTGTTGTTTTATTTACTAATGTAGAGTTTATACCTGTTCCAGAAAATGATTTTAAGACAGAAATGGGACAGATAAAAATTAGTGTATGTTTTGTATGCTTAAAATTTAGACCACCTGCAAGGGATGTAGTTATATTACTTGCTTATAATTGAACTTTGTACAACTACTTGTTATCAGGAAAAGATACTAAACATTTTCACCCCAAAGTCTGTGTCTGTGACATGCACAGGTACGATGCATTTCTGATGGTAAAATTGTTTATGGAGCTCTGAGACTGAACTATTTTAGCAGAGGGATTTAAGTACATAGCATTTAGCTTTTAGCTTTGTTGGGTTGGTGAACAATAAATGCAGAGAGCAATTAGTTAAAATTATAGTTCTGAATAAATTTGCCAAGGAGTTTGGGCTAAATCTGATTTGATGTTTTCTTCAGATTTTAGTTGATTAGGATATGCTTTAAGTGGCTTTTAACAGTTCACTTGTTAGTTCCATCTTTGTAATGTAACAGATGCTTGATTTGAATTCACTTGCTCCTTACACTTGTGGTTAGATCATTATAAAAGTGATTATAAAGTCTGTATAGCAGTTAAGTTGTGAGTTACCTGCTGAGAGATGACATGCTGCATACATAACATGATGAACTTTGGCTGTGGACCTTCATGATGAGTGAGCAATATGAAGGAGCTGGTGTCTCCTTCAGGAAGGTCTCCATACAGTACAGATAGACCATCAGAGGTCTCACACACCTAGATTTTTGCTGTTTCCAGCAAGGATGAAGCCACACTGGAATCCTTTCACTATAGAATACTATTAAATTTTGGACCATTATTAAAAGTCCTCAGAAATGTTGTATTGTGCCCTGGTATTTGAGTAGGGATTGCACAAGACTTGGATCTGTGAAATAACTTTTGTTATTTCCTCATAAAGAAAATTCTCCCATTTATTTGCTATTTCACAATATATTTAATCAGCTCTTTGTAATAATAATGTAATAATGAAGGCATTTTTTGGTTGATGGTTCAAAGAATATACTGACTCTGTCTTCATAGGTCAGGCTGAGAAAACTCAGCTTAAACTGTCTTCAGAAACCCTGCCTGCTTGTTCAAGGTCCCTGAAAATTTCATAAACGTTGTTCTGCTTTTAGTGTATCTAATGTGATACTTTAAAAGATACTTTTCTTTAAAAAGATGAATAATTTCCCTGGAATTTGCTGGTACGTAAAAATGTGGTTTTGGGCAGATGTATAACCTAACACTGCCTAATCTATTCAAGAAAATAGTTCTGGTTTTGCATAGAAATTCACTTTGCAGAATTAGGGTGACAGTTTCCTCTTGGATTTTCTGCTTTTATGTGCTTACTATTAAACTTAAAACCATTTCCTTTCTGTCTGACTCTGAAACCATTTATTGTCTTTGCATTAGTAAAACTAATTCACACGTTTGAATCTTTTTCTCTGTTCTTTGACACTGAGTGTCTCATTTTGGAAGAAGTTTCAAGGGAGGCAGAAATTGAGCCTGTTGAGGTGCAAGTCAGCTGAACTGGCATTTTGTACACAACTTTGATGCTTCCATCTATTAATAAATGAAACTTTGAAGTAGATTTAGACCTTTTAACATGAAGTCCACTGTAGTCTGTTTCAGATTACACTAAGGAGTGGATTAAACTCATCTTTTTTCACGAATATTTACTGTTTATAAAAATACTTTTGTTGTCCTTTAGTGCTTCTATTCCTATACTTTCAGTTGAAATATACTTTGTTCCTCTCAAGATTAATATGAAATAGAATGTAAGGGGAAATGGTTTCTTTACTGTCATTTTTTTGAAAAAAAAATACTCTTTCATAAAAAGTAGAAGTTGCTTCAGGCTTCCCAGATAGCATAAACTATGTGCCACACAGAAATTGCCTGCACACCTGTTTTTCTATTTGTTTGATTATCTTGAGGTGTCACCAGCTTGTTTTGCATTATGTGATTCCTATTTGAAGTGTTTCTGTGAATGTTTTCCTTCTTTGGTTTGCTTCTTCTCTTCAATTACTTATGTATGAGTGTCACGTATTCCCAATCCCTTATAAACCTTCCTTAGGAATGGATGCTGTTAAAAATAATTTGAGGTGGTTTTTTTTTATTATTTTCTCAAAGATATAAATTCCTTGTCAATATCCTCATGTTTTGACCCTGTTATTGCTATCAGTGTAATGCATTTTCTTCTCTCAGAAAGAAATGCATTAGATGGATTAGCAAAGCACTAAAAATATCTTTGCTTAACCACCAAATTATATAACCATCCGATTTCTGTTGTCTGCTGGTCTCATGCTGTGGTACAGTTTAGAAATCTACATTTTACAATCTAAATCAAGTGAAAAAAGTTTTTGGTTAACATCACATCTTCTTTCAGACTACCAAATATATCTTCTTTTTAGACATCATTCTTTATTCAGAAGGTTAAAAGTAGGGTTTACTTTTGATAACTCTCCTCACTTCAAAATTTGACAATGATGCTGTCTTTATACCATATATTTCTTCTATTTTTTGATCACTCTGAGATGGTATGTCTGATACTTGCTTTGGGTCTGTTGCTTGTTTTGGCAGAAGGGTATTTTTAAAGGAATAGTAATTTAGATCAGATGCCATGCTGAGGGCCGTGGTACTCTGAAATAGGATGAGTAGCTTTTCTAGAAAGTTCTTTATGTGAGAGAAGACTTGATCACCATGACCCAGTTTAAAACTAAATGTCACCTTTTTCTTCACTTGCTGTAGTGTAGTAAAGGGTTTTCCAGAGCTAATCTATCCCAGAGATGCCTGTAAGGAGAGAACAGGACTGAAATTATTAATCTTCCCTTACATTAATTAAATTTTTGTAATATTTCCAGTATTATCATCTAAATTTACTGTGGAGGTCTAAAGTGATTTATCTTTGCTATTGCAGTATTTGACTGTACAAGTAGGACCAGTAGTCAGGTGATGCTGTAATTCAGTTTGTAGCAGTGAATGAAGAAAACAGAGGCTCAATTTAAACATGTAGATAACTGACTGAAATGCTCATCATAAATGTTTGTGATGAGATATCTTTGTTTGCTGGCAGTATTTTATTTCTATGTGTCCAAAAGGTCTTGTTGTATTGCAGTGGAGCTGTTGCCTGTGGTTGGGTTCCCTGCAAAGGGGCTGAAAGGTTTTGTTCCTTATGAATGTGACAAGTCCGCTTGTATCCTAAGGTCAACCAAATGTCACCTTGGTCTGCAGTTACATCCTTTCCTGCTATTTGTTTTTCTATTGTGTAGCTTTAATTGAAAAGAAAAAAAACTTGAATGCATGAAAAAGGGAAATGATGCCATCAGAGCAATCACTTTAGATCTAAGGGAAAAGACTCCACATATAATCAGCTGGCTAAAGGGCATGAGAACATCCTGAAAGGCAATTGGGCACCTTTTGTGGAAATAACTCTGATATATCCCATTAACTTGTTCAGTGTTGCTCAGAAACAATGCCTCTAGACAGAGGCACATTACTGGGCCTTTGTTCAGCGCCAAAAGCTGCAGTTATCACAGTGTAGAGCATCATCTTAAAGCTGGTACAGTTCATGTACTGCTTCTGAAAGAGTATGTACACAACAGATTCAAACTTTTCATGACCTGTTATTTTGTGTTCTCACTGATGATATTCTTTACAACTGAGTAGGAGAAAGGTAAGGCTTTTTCAGATCCTTCTCTGAATGACTTCATGCCTGCAGTCATTTTTTCTTGTAGAGTATGAGTAGAGACCTGAAGATGGTACCAGTTGTTTCTGATGGGACAGCTTCATATTGCTCTTCTATTTGTTTTTCCTCCATTCTGTCTGAAATATTTGTCTCCACATGTTCCATCTCATCTTTTAAGTTGCATAGACTAGGGCCTTTTCATCATACATGTTTTAAACTGGAATGGTGGAACTTAGACTACTTGTGATCATGCAATTATTAGCAAAATGTATTCACTAATAATAAGAGGAGCAATAAAAAGATGATCTCCTGTGGAGGTTTTTTGGAACACTGTTGGTCTGTTTTACTTCAGTAATACCATCTTTATAAGCACTGTGCTGGTAAGAATAAACAAGTTTGTTGGGGATTTTTTTCTCCCACTTTTCCCCCTGTCTTACCAGGAAAGAAATTACAGATTTCTTGTCTTCAAGTGTCTAGTTTCTTCTCAAAAGGAAATAATTAGCCACATCCAATGGATGTTGTGATGTATGCAATTGCTTCTAGCCACTAGAGAGAATAGTATAGAGGTATTGTTTTGGTCTCATCTGTCTTTCTGCTGCTGAAATATGGTTTAATATTTATGCCAAAGAAAATGGGCACAGATTTTATAACAAAACCCACCAAATTTAGATGACAGCATTATGCTGAATCTAGCGAATGAAGCAGGGACTTCAAGAGTGAGCATATTACAGTGAAAACCCTACATTCTTCAATAGCAAGAACACAGAAAGACTGACATGATTCAGATTATGGTATTTCTGAATGAAAGCAGGAAGATTTTTTAAGGGGAGAATCCTTACAAACATAGGATTGTATTCGTAACATTAATATGAGAAAATTATTTTCTTATTAAATTGATCTGAAGTAGACAACCAGAAGGGCAGTAATATTGTGGGATTTTAATATGAAAATATGCAAATGCTTTCATATCATAATTTGAAATTGCCTACTCTTTCATGACCCTGAAGTATACTTTGAAGTGTACTTTATTAATCCTAGAGGGTAGTTATGGATTTTAATTCTAGTGAGACTATGAGACTATAGTAGTAATGTAAAGTGTTTGTTTTTTATTGTGCTCATCATTTGGAAGGAATGAGGTGACATTTCATACTCTGATCAGCAACTCCTCATGGCTGTTCCTTGGCAGATTCTGAAATGAAGCTGGAAAGGAGCATGTGGCTTGCTGCTCAGTAGATAGAGGGAGAAAATTGGTCAAGACTTGAAACCATTCACCTTACTACTAAAATACTTTCTGTGATGTTACTTTCTTTAGGAGCAGAGAAAACATCCCTTTCTAATCAGAGAGCAGATAAATGGCTCATAGTCCATTTGCTTTGGACTTTACTTACTCCTGTTACTTTACTTACTCCTGTTGCTTTGGAGGATAAAAGTGTGAGCTGATCGTGGTATTTAATTTATCCTTTACATGGTCTGCTGGTGAAATAGGAAAGGTTGGCCATGCTGACATCAACAGCAGAACTCCCACTGGTTCCAGTGATAGCAGGGTATCACTGATAGAACAGTGCTCTTTGTGAGCTGCATGTTTTGTGGGAGTCACAGGCAGTTGAAAGGCCTAGGTCAAGATACTAGAAGTTCCCAACTGGATCAGGAAGGGATAATCAAATACAGAGACAGTTCAGTTACGGAATTCAGAAGGGAATTTTTAGGTTCTCAGTATGCTGTCCACTTCTAATTTCCAGAAAAACTAAAATTCAATTATTTTATGAATTTTCTAGAGGAACTCATGGTACCTTCTGAGATTCAGTTTTTTCCCTTTGCAAATAATGAATCTTCTGTAATGAATCCATATGTCACACAGATTCTGTCTGCTGTTACTTATGCTGAATGCTATGCTGTTCTGCATACTGTCCTCAAAACCTAAGATTAGAGTATGGTACAGCTCAATATGAATAGGGGTGACAGAATTTATTCTAGAAGGACATGTCAGCTCACTTGCTGAGGAAATCCATATTTCTGGAAATCAGATGAGGGTTTGCTCTGAAAAGTAACTGGGAATATAGCTTTGTGCTTTATTGCTCTACTAGTGAATCTGATTTCTGCATTTACATACATGTAAGAAATACTGCTAACAGATTACATGTTTGCAGTGGAAATAGCTGATTATAGAGGTGACTGCTTCTTTATTCTTCTTGCAGTATGGCTTCTTGTGTGTTGCAAAGATCCTCAATGTACTAGCTAACCAGGTAAAAGCATCTTATGTGAGTGAGTTTTAACAGATTTTTTTAATCACTATTTGTTTTCCTCAGCTCTACTTGTTCACCCCCTTTTCTGGAAGGTCATTTAAACAGTGGGGCCAAACTTCCCTGGCTAGATGCTTGTGTCATTCACCTAGTGGCAGGGAAAGCTAGGTGGCTTATTGCATGTGCAGTACATCAGAGGCTTCCAAGGAGAAGAGGGTGTTGAAGCCATTCAGACAGCTGGCTCCTGGCTGTGCTTTTCCCCAAAGGATCTTTAGGAGCGGGTGTGGAATGTGCTGTGAAATTCTGGTAGAGGCAGCCAGACAGCCTTGTGGTAGAGGCAGCAGCTCTGGGAAGGATAACAATCAGGAATGGGCTGCTATTACTTCCAGAGTAATTTAGTTAGCAGTCCACCTGTGCTGCTCCTCCTCAAGTATTGGTCCAGTCAAAAGCCAGCCCTGGGTTTGGTGAATTGGTGTAGTGAGGTGCGTATGCTCCCAGGCCACAGGCAGGGTGTTCATCCAATGGATCTGATGCACGACAGAACTTGGTTATGTAGGTTTGCTTTCCAAGCATGACATAAACTTTAGTGTGACCTTTCAGCAAGAGTTACAGTGGAGTGCCGTGTTCGAAATACCTGACCTGGGAACAAGTTCTCCTTTAGGTTTGTATGAAAGAAAGCCAGAGGGATATGGTGAGTGTATAAGCACAGGTTTTTGTTGTATGTCAAGCTTGTGTGCCAACTCTCTGTGTGTACCAAGAAAAGTGCAGCCTAGTCTAGATGACCTGCTCTAAGCATAAAATATGATGAAGACTGGTGTTCATGTGCAGCATTGAGAGCTATACTGCCTTCTCTAAAAAAAGCAGGATATTAACTGAGTGCTTTAGCCAACACAATTAATGGCATTGTACAATGCAGAGTAAGTTTTAATAGAAAATATTGTCATTGTTCCAAGTTAATATGGAAGTTAAATATGTGACATTGACTGGATCTCCTTTATTGAAGAGCTGACCTTTTGGCAGTAGCAGTGAAATAATATACAGCAGAATCTTGTTAATTCACGCTAATGACTTAAAAGACCCATCACAGATTACTTGATTTTACAACTTAGCAAGTAAGTGAAACATGATGACAAAACTTCAGGGATGCACACTTTAATAGTATGTGCTCTGCTAATTTACTTCTATAGCAGCAGTTATGCTATAAATATATTTGTAATAGATGAGTTAATGGACAGTAGTACTATTAATTAAAGCAGTGATGATTTCCTGAAATGACGCTCTAGTACAATAGCCTATTATTAAATAGTTTCAGTGAAACATGACTAATCTACTAGTTCTGTGAGTGTGAAGCCACTGAAATGGTTCTGAAAGTAACAGATGTTGGTTTTTAATATTAATAAAAATGTTCTCTCCTCATATGTGTCATGTCATTTAGAATAAATGTAGCTAGAGTTAGTTGGGAAAACTGTTATCCTATCACAGTAATAGTATATATGTAAATAAAAAGTTCATAAAATTTTTTATCTTCAGGTTGAATTACTTCTAGAGACTTAAGCCTGTGCTAACCTGTGCTCATTCTTAAAATAGTAATTCCCAAACAACAGGCTCATGGAACATCACATACATTCCAGTAAATTTTTTAGTCTTCAAAATATAGAGTAACTGTTTCCATTATGAAAAAATCTGCAATTTTTCTATTTCAGTCTACATCGTGTTCCACATTAAGTACTATTAAGAACGCAGTTTCGTTACTGGTGTACTGGTCTCATTCTCAAATGAGAAAATAAGACTTTTCCAGTATGCCTTAGAAAATGACACTAAACCATTTAATATTTGTTATGCTTTGAGTAAAAGAAGGAGCTGTAAGGTCTGTACTGTAATCATCATATGCAGTTGTTACTGTGCATTGGTGTGTCAGCAGAGAAGTCTGACTAAATAAGGCAATGCATGAGTAGAGCTTATCAGCGTTTGACAGGAATATAGTCCACTAACAGCTGATACAGTAGCCCATCTTTTCTGTCCTATCATCGTCTTTCTGCTTGGCACACAGATGTACATTTATCATCTGCTTGGCTGCTGATAGTGCTCAAAACAGCCCTCCACCTTTTCTTTTTAGTGTATGCTTGAAGTAATAAAAGTGAGCTGAAACTCTTAGCCAAATATTTTTTATTTACATAAAAATGTATGTGAAGTTGTCAGCTTTCAAACTTGAGAAGTACACTGTACCTTCTGCTTCTTCTCCCACAGATAGTATAGAGTATTGTGGACACTGATGATATAAATAAACAATAGGAAACTTCATGCATTTTTGTGCCCTTATAGTACTACTGCACACTAAGCAGTGCTTGTATAAAGTATCCATAACTTCATGAAAGCAAGTCCTGACTGATGGTGCCTTCTTCACTCTGAGGGTCTGATACTGCTCAATGAGGGTCTAAGCTCCCAGTGATCTTTCCAAGAATAGTATTGCACCTTGAACATTCATAGGCACTTTTTAAAAATATCCATTAAAATACCCTTAAGACTGTCTCAGTATCATTTTTTCTGTTATGCTGAGCTTGGTTGTTAGACTTTGTCCCTGTGTTATGCAAGATTTTGGGATCTGGCAATTTTATCCATAAAGTTACTAGGCCGATAAATACATTTTAAGATTTGTTAGCACCTAGCCTGCTACAGAATGTCCCAGAACAGTCAAACTGGTGACCTGCAAATCTGTTTTGATACTGGGAGTGGATGTAAATGTGTTTGCATGTGGGGCCATTTTCTAAGGGATTTCTGAAAAATATCTGACATTAAATTGTTATTCCTTGCTGTGAAGACAGGTCACTGATTTGAAAGTTCCTCCTTTTCTTGCAAATTCAAGTCATTAAACTGCAAGGCCAAAGTTGTTGAACTTCTGGCAAAAGTTTCTGTTAAAAAGGTGACCTTTTTTATCAAGCATGAATTTAAGACAATAGTGTAAAACCCTCTTGATTTCTCTATAGCACGCTTCTAATTTTGTGTTCCTACTGACTATCATTCTGTTCTATCTTCTCAAGCAAAAAGGCAGAAAGGGATGGATGGATGGATGGATGGATGGATGGATGGATGGATGGATGGACCATCATCTTTATTTGTGGCCCTGATTTGAGTCTTTTTGCATTAATCCTTTCATACCTGCCTATCAAATGTGTACCCCAAATTGCTTTTTGCAAATTCAGCTAAAAGTACTCTTGATAAATTACAGTTATTCTGATTTTACTGTAAATGCAACACAGGATTTATAAATTTCTCCATATAAAATCACATCTAGTGTACTTCTTCTACCTTCTTACCATATATTTGCACGTACTTTCTGCCACCTAGTACTCTACTTTGGCAACTCAATAACTTGCTTATTTGCTCTCCCATATTCCAGCATGACTGTTTTCCTGTTTTCACAACAGCATCATCAATATTCACCCCCTTCTTGTCCTCTGTACAGGAAGCTTGCTGAGGAATAGAGAGTGCTTGGCATCGTTCTGAGAGCATTCTGAAGGTTCCAGGTTGTTGGTTTTTTTTTGTGGGAACCTCACATTCTGTTTAAGTGTTCAACATACTGTATGCAAAATGATCAGAGAAAGACTAAAATTCCCATAACAGTTTAGGGAAGAGTTTTCTGGTAGCAGTCCGGGGAAAGCAGACAAAGCAGATAAATCTGAAAAGAAAGACAGTGAGGCTTTTTGTTTTGGTTTGTTCTTCTTGCTATCTCTTCCCTAAGCTTGGAATGAAGAATCAGGTTTCTTTCCTTCAAAATGTACTTTCCAGTCAGGACAAAGAAAGGACTTGCAGCTCTGCCATGGGGAGAATGCTTACCTCTTGTACTCTCTAGCAGAGTATGTGCTTGAAGTATTCATTTCTTGCACACCACTTAGTGTCACAAAATACAATATGCATTTCCTAATCAGGAGCTGTACTTGGAAATCCTATTGGCACAGTGAGCACTCTTCCAAAGTTGGTTGTTTTCAAAGTGTCTTTTCTTCTTGCCCAGTGCAATGTTTTAAAAAACCAAACCTGCAATTTTAGCTGAGATCCATCTTCTCCAGTTCAGTAAGCTGGCTTAAATGCCCTAATGTGAGTTCACACATCAGTAGCATTGTTGAATGCAATATATGTAACAGAGATGTCATTCTGTGCTCTGAGTCCATCTCTGATAATGGTCCTGAGAGAATAAGCAGTTCACTGGGATGTTTGCCATTAGAGCACGTTGGGAGGGTTCACAGGAGATGCACAGTGTAATGGACTGTTTGCCATGTGTGTAATAGCTCCCTTCCAAAATAAGAGTTCTTCTGCAGTGCAAGTAAGGACACTTTCAGGCTGCCTTTTTGACACTTCCCTGCTGTGCCCAAAATACTCCATTAGTTTTCTGGAGTGTGTCTATCATACACCTGTGTGATCTGCATGGAAAGAAATATGATGTGTCCAGAGAAATATAGAAGCTGTACAGCCCTGAATTTAAGTGCCATGACTATGCAGACAAGCATAATAAAGTTATTAAAATCCTTTAGTCATTCAGGGCTACTTCATTTTGAAGAATTTTATTAATTAATCTAATCTTTTTAATTTCTGAAAATGCATTTTGAAAATTCTTATATTGTTGTAATCATACTAATTATGCAGACCTAAAATTTCATGTTTTCCAGTTCTTTTAAAAATATTCAACTTTTTAGAAATATTTCATTATGTTTTCATAGCACACCAATTTAATGAAGTATGTATCAGTTAAAAAATCTTGAAGCAGTCCAGGGCTCTACAAAAACGGGCCTTGTAGCACCTGAATATGCTTCTATATAACAGCAAGTGTTTGGCAGGCTATACTACTATATTATGTATTATTAAATATACATTATTGTGGAAACTAAACATTGATAAATAATGAACTTGAACTTTTAAGGAATAACTTATTCAATAGCATTCTTTTAAATTGCTAAATGAGACAACATGATCAGCCTTTGTAGAAGTTTAGTTAATGTCTACACACTGAAGTTAAGAAATGCATCAGCTTGGGCTATGGGCTGGTTACAAATTTTTAGCCCCTGTCAACTTTCAATGCATGGTAGGTGTGTTTGGCATACATCAAGAATGCATAAAGAGTTTAAATTCAGTGTATTTTAGAGATATATTCTCTCTAGTTTTATGCTGAACAGTAAGTCAAAAAATAAGTGCCCCTGAGAAGGGGGTTTAGTCAACCGGACCCATCCCACACTATCATATTTTCTTTGTAATATTTACTTCAGGTTTTAATTTAAATATTTTGGCTAAAAAGCCAAATGCATATATTGGAAAGTATCCATTAATTATTTAATCTTGAAAAACAAACAAACAAAAATCCCTAAAACTTTCAGGCCTTCTGCTGGGAGGTTTAGAATTTGAAAGTTAGCAGCAGAGAAGGTTGCCCATAAAATTACAGTTTTTAACTGTGGAAAGACCTTTCTATGCTGAGATGAAACACTTAACTTTGCAATGAGGAGACTATATTTTCAACATCTCATTAAAGTTTATTCTCTACTTTTATATGGTTACTGTATAACTGTAACTTCCAGTGAGATATAAATTTCAGCTTTTCTTAGGAGATTCTAACTTTATTACTCATTAACTATGATTTATCATTTAGATCACATTATACATTAACAAAGTCCCACATGTGTAATAGATAATCCATTCAGAATTTTCTTCATTACATTGCAGTGTTTGCTGTTCATCCTGCAACTCCAGAAGCAGAGAATATGTAATATATAGATGTGACTTCATCTTCTTAAAATGAGTGATTTGAAGGCTTTCATTCTGAAATGCATTTTTAAAAATTATTTATACTTTTTAAACATTAGTTCACATTCCTTTATGGGTTTGGATCAAACAAATAATGAAGTTTTGTGGGAAATAAATCTCTTTCAATACACTTTACCAGCTGCTCATGGACAATATTAGAATCATAGAATGGTTTGGGTTGGAATGGACCTTACAGATCATGTAGTTCCAACCCACCTGCCATGGGCAGGGAGACCTTCCACTAAACCAGGTTGTTCAGAGTTCCCTTCAGCCTGGCCTTGACCACTTTCAGGGATGAGGCATCCACAACTTCCCTGGGCAGCCTGTTCCAGTGCTTCACTGAACACTGAATTCTCTGAGTAGAGAATTTCTTCTTGATATCTAATGTAAATCTGCCCTCTTTTAATTTAAAGCCATCCCTCCTTGTCCTGTCTGCCAGTATATAAAGTCCCTCTTCCTCCTTAAAGGTACTGGGAGGCCACAATGATGTCTCCTCAAAACCTTCTCCAGGTTGAACAGCCATAGCTCTCTCAGCCTGTCTTTGTAGGAGAGGTGCTCCAGCCCTCTGATGGTCTTTGTGGACCATTATTGTCTCTAATGAAACTTCTAAGCTTTTGATGGATGCAGTTTTCAAGTTGTAAGCACAAATTCTGGTTTGAGGCACCAAAGTATGTCTCATAGGTGTCTTAGTGCTACTTTGTCTAACTAGACATGGGACCTGACATGTCCTGCTGCAGTATTGAAAGTTACAAAGAACAGAGAGAGGTCCTGAGTGTATAGTCTGTGTATTAAGGAGGCTGAGATCTGTTTTCTCTGTGTAAATGTGAGTGTTTCTAAACATGAAATTGCTTCAAATGTATGGTGACTTATTATTTTCTTCTACAAACAGGCTTAATTTGAAATATTTTTGTCTGTTTCTGCTAAAGCTGAAATTACCATAAGAAATCCCATTGCTTTTGTGGTAAAAATATCAAACTTCTGTAATTATTTGTCTTCCTTGGTATAGTTTATACTGAGGAATTAACAGTCCAGTATTTTCTGTAAGGACTTTAAAAGAAGATTAAGAAACTTGGATAGTTCTTTGAGGTAATCTTTGTGAAGAACCTATTCCTCCTAAGAGAAAGAACAGTCTTCTCCTTCACTGTGAAAAGTATGTGAGGTTTGTAAGGGCTGTCTGTAGTGTGCTAATATGAACTTTTTCTTTCCTATGCTCAAGTTACAATATGCTGAGCAAATATTTATTAACAGACCTTTCAGAGTCAGCAACTGCACATCCTGGGTAACTAGGAAGCTTAGTTGCTTCCTGCCTCTCTCACAAATACCACCTTAGGTGCCTCATTGTATCCTCACACCATACATTAGCTTTTTGCTTCCACTGGCAACAAATAAACTGTAATTATAGGTACTGATATCCATAATCTACTCCTTGTCTCTAATTCTTTCCCTGTGTCTCTGGGAATTTTTTTAAGCACTTAAACAGCTACAGCATCATGGCATAGTAAGGCTTCATAGAAGCAGAGAACACACTGGGTTGGAAGGGACCCAGAAATATAATTGAGTCCAATTCCTGGCCCTGCACTGGACAGCCCCAGGAGTCCTGACAGCATTTTCCAAACACTTCTTGAACTCTTGTCAAGCTTAGTGCTTGACCACTTCCCTGGGGAGCCTGTTCCAGTGCCCAGCCACCCTCTGAGGGTGGGAGGGGAGAACCTTTTTCTAGCACCCAACCTAAACCTCCCCCTACACAACTTCAGGCCATTTCCTTGGGTCCTGTCACGGATCACCTTAGAGAAGAGATCAGTGTCGGCCCCTCCTCTTCCCGTCATGAGGGAGCTGAAAACTGCAATGAGGTCTCACCTCATTCTCCTCTTCTCCAGGCTGAACAGACCAAGTGACTTGTGGCTGTGCTAGTTGCTGCTGGGTTTTGGCTAATCATTTAACAAATTATTGTAGGGGTTTTTGCTTCTTTGCCCTGCCATTTCACACAAATGCAACAGTTTATAATTATTTCTTTACCATGGTTTAATCCAATGCTTTTTCTATAATATAGTATGTGTGAGAATGACCTTTCCTTTATGGAGCCTTACTGCCTTACCTTTCTTTTGTAGTCCCTTCCAGTCTTGGTGTGTGGTGGCTGGCTGTTTTGCAAGCTGTCTCGGTCGTAGAGATTTTAAATAACCAGAGTAACTGGGGAGATGCTTGTTTGTGTTTCCCTGAATTATTTAATTTTTAGGGATTCATTGCATTGTCATTCTATGTTTCTGTCACTATTTGCGTTAGCTTATTTGTAGACCTTGGTAAGATTACTGCAATGTGCACCTGTTCTTCTAAATCTTTCTCCTCTTTTGCATCTTGTCCTTTCTTGAAAATGCAGGGTGAGAAGGGGTGAGGGAAAGAAGATCTGCCAAAGGAATTTCTCTTTCAGTGTTGTATTTCACTTTCAAGTTTTTACCTTTGTCACTGTAAGATCATGTGCTGAAGTCTTGGCGATGCAAAAGCTAGAAGTTGTTAAGAATATACTTGGGAGTGGGGGTGACCATTCAGCTTGTCTGCAGCTGCCTCCTCAGTGTCCTTGAAGAGGAGGGCTTAGGAGTAGGCTGAAGGGATTGTCTTGCTGATAGCAGCCCACTCCTGACTTGCAAGGGTTCTCAAACACAGCTGAGAGTGGGTAGGGATTTGCTGGGTGGAAATAATATGAATGGGAGACATCAGACTGGATGATATATACCTTTTGCAGTATATAGATTATCTCTGTCTATCTAGCAGTGCAGTAAAGTGAGGAACCACTACTGCTAGGTGCCTTGGCGACATGATCCCTGCCCAGCCATGGTGGGGTACTTAGATGCCATTACTCCGTGGCAGACAGTTATCTAGCAGCAATGGGAGAGCAGGGAAAGTGTTTTTCTCCGCTTTTCCGTTCTCTGATTTCCTGAGTATCAAGTGGTGGGCAGCAGGTTGTTGCCAAGCAGGAAGGAGCTTGCATCTGCACACAGTGAGGCAGCCCTGCTGTGTCCTCAGGCCAGTGCCATGTCATGCCTGAACTGCGCCAGTGCTTATCTACCCAAAACCAAGAATGGGCTTCAGGTATAATAATGTGGCTGTGTTTATTCTGGAAGATCTCAGCTATTATGCTGCAGCCATATCTATATCTACAGTTCTGGATATTTGAGTGCTGTGGCAGATAATGAGCTATTTGCATGCGGGGTTTGTGTGACAGTGTGAGCACCGTTGCCACTTTTCCCTGGGGGTGCTTTTATGCAGCCATGCTACTGACACTCATGAGTGCTTTATGTTGGCTCCTTCATGTAGTGTTTTTTGTAGTGGATTTTTCAGCTTTTGAAAGTGATTAAACCCTTTGTACATTAATATCTCCTTTATGTTTCTGACATAGTACTGCTCGCTAGCCTTTTTTTTTTTTTTTTTTCTGCTTTCTCTTAAGGTGCTTTGATCATCAGGACTAGACTGGCACCTCCTTCTTATAGGGAGAGTGCTTTAAGAAATCCTTTGCAATTTTTGCTGGGTTTGACTGCATCATTCTTGACTCCTCTGAGCTGTCTTCAGAGTAGGTAACCAACTCTGCACAGATTTGCATTCTCCTGTAACTGAATTTAGACTTTTACATCCTGTGTGTTGTAGGCAGAGTTTAAAGACGTGTTTTTCCATTTTTGGATCATTTCTAGGTAAAGCTTTTTCTGTCAAAAGCTTTACTGTTCTGCACACACCCTCTGGTATGTAGGTAGTACAGATTCAGACTGGAAGCAGGCACCCACAATTAATGTTTCACACTTCCTGAGTTGGTGTCCTAATTATCAGCAGACACAAAGGATGTGGGGACTACAAACTCTGCCTTCGGCAGTGTTTTCTGAATGCTGACCCTAAGCTATTCATCTGTATTTAAATGCATGAATTTAGAGCTTAAATTCCTGAAAATTTTTATGGCCTGAAACTTATTATCACAGAGCTGCATAAGTACAGATGAGAGAATGTATTTTGAAAATGTCTCTGAGGATTTCCATTTGGCAAGTTGAATTTTCCTAGTGTTTAGTGCTGCCCAGTACCTAATCTGTACATCAGATTCTCCTCCATTCATTGTGAGAGGATATAAGTATTCTAAGCATTAGGATTTTTACTCCTCATAAACTCAGCATTGTTGAGCTTCATAATGCTTTGCTTCAGATCCCTGTGCGGTGTAAAATGAGAGCAGTCGAAATATCCATTTTACCAAGGCACTTTGAGGATAAAGTGTGCATGCTGCAGAGATGGAGTAAAATACTCAGTTAAAATAATGAGTGGGTGAATGAATTTAGTACCTGCCTCAAAGGCTGAGTACCCAACACAGCTTATGAAGACTTCAGTGTCATTCAGTTTGCTTCAGTGGCTGTTGAAAAGTTCATTGTTTGCTGTGCTGTTTTCACCTTAATATATCTGAACAATATGGACAATACTGAAGATGACTGAGGTAAACTTCAAGGTGATTCAAGTTACAGGTGTTGAGGGATTCTTGTGTGCATGGAGAGGAGTGGTAGAGCAGACACAGGAAAAACAGTTAAAGTGTATTTCATTTATACACATTCTTTCTATATCACATGATAAATAACTCCACAGAAGGGTTGGAAAGCACATTTAAATCATATTTTTTAAATTATCCAGAGCAGTAATAGGTAATGTTATGTTTGGTACATCTGCATTCTGTATTTCTTTTACCCAAAAGATTTATTTTAAAATAAGTTAATAATATAATTTACTTTTTCTTTTAATACATGAATGACATTGCTAAAACCAAGAAATTTATATTTTTGATTCGCTACTTCACTGGAATGTTTTATTCCTCAGTGAGACAAGCTTTTCCATGACAGCTTATGTTACTAAGGAGAATTTTTAATTAAAATAATTATATTTTTTACTGGTACTGAATTTCTTGTCTTTGCCAATAGGCCTGACATACGATGTTGAATGTAATGCTGTAGTACTATATAATACAATTTTCACTGCATTTTTTGCTGAAAAAAACAGAATAAGTGACTGAACTTGAGAATTTTGAACCAATCCTGTTTACATGTGCAAGTAGGAAGAAATGATGCACCCTTCCCCCTTCATTGTTAAGTGGTAAATTGTTGCTATGGTGATCATTCTTTCCATCTCATCAGCTATAACCTGGTTTTCCACATCAACTGAATAGCTTCAAGCAACGCATGATCTTTATTTTTTATATATATATCAGTTAATATTGTTTTGCTACATAGTTATTGTCTGGGGACTTACCATCAACATCAAGATGCAGTGAATGCAAGATAGTTCTAATTTTGTTGTATATAAATCTGTGTACTCATTAAAACAATCTTCGTGTAGCTGCCAAGAACTTTTAAGTAGATTTATTAAAAGAAGCTTATTTTTGGTGTGTACAGTTGATTATCTTCCTTTCATTATTTCAGAGTTTATAGGCTTCTGTAGTAAATATGTGGAAATTTTGTCGAATCTCTGAATAATGTCTCAGTTAAGCAATATGTTGTTTGTTATCTAAGGTGATGGAAACAGCATAATTGTAGTAAAATTTCACAGAGCAGTTTTATTTTCTTGCAGTGAGAATTGGTACATATGGGTTAAATGCAGAGAGATGCCTGCACTGTGGTGAGAGTAAGCCAGGTGACCTGTTGCAGAGTCACCAAAGGTGAAAATTGGATTAATATGGTCTGTATGGGATCCTATGCATGTACACAACAGATTTGTGTCAAGAGAAAGGGCAGAATGAGCATGTGGGCCTTCACAATATTGCCTTGAAGCCAGATGTGCCTTCCCTTGTTACCAGCACCAGATTTTTCAGGAAATGGTCAAGCTTTATGTTATGGCAAGCTTTGAAGCCATAAGTAGGGCACTGGTGTACAGAATGATAAATGTGGACCTTAGAATAACCTCTTTGAACTTAGACTAATGCTTTTAAAAGACTGCTTGTCTAAACTTACTCATTTATTGTTCATTACAGTCAGTCTTTCCTTTTCTTCTAAGATGTCAAGCTCTTGAAAATGTAACCATATTGTGTCCTGCATTGCTGGACAACATATGAGCAACTTGTGTTTCTAATTTTACTCATGTTCCAGTTTTTGGTGGGTCTTTTTTGGTTTTGAGTTGTTTTTTTTTGATGCAAACTTTTTCCTCTGATTTTCATCTGCATCACTTGTGCTTGTTTTAAGTTGCATGTCATGATGAGTAAGGCAGCAAGATCATAAATTGTCTCAAATGAAATTTTATGTTTATTACTGGGTTTGAAGTCCACAAGAGTACCTGAACAACAGAGAAGTATTTGAGTATGTAATGTCATGTAAAATGATTCTTAATTATCTTATATGAAAATGCAAGTAGAATCTTGGTTTCTCTCCTAGTGGTCTTTTTGGATTCTCTGTAGGAAAGAGTCTTTTTCATGTCTCAAAATATTGTGCTGCCATAGGCAAACTTCTATTGGATGTTCCCGACCTATATTTGCAGTGAGGGATGTTTTGCTAAAGAATGTCAAAGTTCTTCTCTCAGTAGATCAGTCCCTTAAAGGATATGGTGAGAGTTACAGTATAAACATAAATGCATTACCTATGGAGGCAAACTAGGAATTGGATTGATATTTCAAGTAAGCAGGGTATCTGAGCACACTGGAAGTCTAGAGGACAGTGTCTTGAATTACTGAATTGCTTAGATCTTTTGGAAGTATTTACTGCATGACTCCCAAAGTATTAATCCTTTTGACCAAAACACAGTTCACTAAGTAGCCTGAGAGAAAGTATGCCATGGAAGTGAGGAATGCCATATTTCCTTCCAGCTGCAGAGGATAAGAAGTTACTGAGAAAATATATTGCCTGAGCCAAAACAGCCATTACAGGGTTCTTGCAGTTATTGTTTCACTTTGCCTGATTTTATTAGTTTGTAAATCTGCTAATCTTTGTTTCATGAGCTACCTCATTCCTTAATTTCCCCTCACCAAATCTGTATAATAGTACAAATTGAGCACCTGCAAAAGAGTATACCCTGTGAGGTACAAAGTCCTTTCACATATTTCCCAATCACACAGACAAAGATTTTGTTGTCATGTACTGATCCTCTTTTGTTATTGTTGACAGAGAGACACACATAAATCCAGCACTTAGAGCAAAAGCTGGTGAAAGAAAAGCAGCTGTTTCATGTTTTGTTGTTGCATTTTCTGGGGTAGTGTTTCCTACAAAACCAGAAATAATAATTCTCTGAATAGGAGCTGAGTGACCCAAGACTCAGTAGCCCCCAGAGCCAAAAAAATAGCTGAGTATTCTTTATACCAAGCCCTTTTATTTGCTTAAGCCTCTTATTTCCTTATTTCTTTCTTGAAGCCTGTGATTTCAAGTATGTTTTAGCCTGCAGTACCAGGAACCAGTATGAGGAATCATCTGCAAACATGAGACACGGACTGGTCCGAGTTCAGGAGTGACTGTCTGAGACTGGAGGAAGAGAAGATGGTTCCTTTCAGTTGTGCTTTTTCTTAGATTTAAGTATACATGCAAACTATAGCCTTGTTTTACCCTATTTTTTTTTTTTCCCTACACAGTCCCTTAAAGAGATCTAGTGTGTTCCTTTGTTGTATGAGTGTAATCTGGAATTTGATGACCTGGAAAAAACGTATTCAGGCAAAATGCCAGCCAGAGAAGAGAATCCTCTGAACAGTAGGACCATGCACATGGGACCTAGTATTTCTTTCTGTATTATTTCCCTTTAAATTAATAGCACTGGGTGTTTTAATGCTTCAGTTGCTATTGTTTCTGAAACCATGTACACATTTTTATAGTATAAGATTCGTTCAGTAAAAGACGAATATAATTTAAAACCAAAACAAACTCATATTTGTCACATCAAAGGCCATAAAATAGCTGTACATCATTCCACTCAAATTGTGAAAGTGAGCATGGGTTGCCCTGTTTAATCTTGGTAAATTCTGTTTGTTTTCTGTAGCCAATATTCTGTTTATTTTGCTATTCAATAATTCAAATACAGATTCTCATGGATACAGTGGTAAATAGACATTGTGGCTATGATAGGTAAAGGTGTTTTCTAACCTATTTCTTGGCGGTATTGAAATAGATTAGTGAATACAGCTACAATAGTAAGTAAGTTCCATATTAATTTTATTATCCATATAATCATATAATATATATAATCCATATATTAATTTAATATTTATATATAAAAAAGGTATGAATTTTCAAAATTACCAATTTGATTGTCTTAAGGATAAACGTGCTCACAAGGACACAGTGTTTTCTCATTGCCACTCATGTAAGTAAAGGCAGAGAGAGAAGCTGTTGATACTTGACAGAGAAGTGTATTTCTGTAGGTTGAAATGTATAGCTTCAAACAGTTTAAGCTAGAGATTTCGGTGTTTAAAAAAAAAAAAAAGTGAACACCAACACAAAGAACAACCACCACTACCACCCAAAAACTCCCCAAACATATACCCTAAAAACCTTTTCCTCTGGAGCCTTGTCAAGAATTGAATTTTTTCTTCTTCTCTAAATGTCAAGGATGCAGTGTTCTGTTGGAGTGGATGTAGCTCAACTCCAGAATTCAGAGATTGTCCTTAATGCCTTTCGTGCCTCCATAATTCACAAGGATAAAGACAAAAATGGCCCATATCAAAGATCATATGGGTACCAAGGAATTTTCTAAACTCTATTATTTTTTTTTTTTAGATTTATTGGTAAAATTATCTAAAGACTACATTTTTCTGATTTGAAGTTTTTATTCATGTTGACTCAATTTCTCTCTCAAATACTTGCATTTCTGCTGTTTGTCGCCATGAGTAGCAGTTGGCTGCTTTCACAGTTTAATTGTTGCTGAGCATGTTTTGTTTCCTTACTAACCTGTTTGTCTTCTTGCCTTTTAACATTTCTGATCTCTGACACAAGCCTGACACTGTTAAGAGGCAATACCATTGTTCAGGGAACTTGCTTAAACAACATATGCTTTGTTCCTTTCAAGGGCTCTAAAAAAACGTCGTCTGAAGGATAACAGAGAGAAAAATTGTCAGATCTTTCATAAATATTTTTATCTGAAATGAATGGTACTGCTTCTGTGTTCCACAGCCTTTCATCACAGCAAATTATGAGAGAAATATTACTTTCTCCATACAAAAAGCATTATAATAATGGAAGGAAAAAAAGTGTTGTAATTTGAAAAAAAAAAAAAAAGTGATTTGCAGTAGGTAAATCAACAAACAACACCAGTGCAGGGATTGTTTTCCTTAGCTAAATTATTTTTCAGCTGTGTAAAATTTCCTATATATAAAATACTCTGGATTAACTATGTATAGTTCATTCAGGCACTTTCAGAATGACAGTGCCTTTTCCTAGTATGTTTTGAAAGTGCATGATGCAGAGATGATGCTTGATGCAGTTTGCTTCATGATATACTCAAACTAATTGTTGCATTTTACAATGAAAAAAAACCCTATTCCGAAATAATTTTCAGATGTAGGAAAGAAGACCAATGAAGAGAATAGAAGGAGAGCATTTAATACTGATTATTAGACATTATGCCTTGATAATTGACCCAAGTAACATGCCTTTTTACTTTAGTTTAATTCAAGTACAGATGGATACCAAATATCTCTTAAAAAAACAGGAAGTAAGGATATTTAAGTTTCTGGATTCCAAAGTTCACTTTTTCAAAGTTTCTAAAGCTTGTGTTAGATGTAATTCATACTCTTTAATTCAGATATATTGTAGGAGGAAAAGAATTAGCTGGAGGTGGACTCTTCTTTGCTTAATTATCCCATCTCCAACAGGGCTAAATTCAGCTCTGACATACGCTGGCAAAAATCTTATTCACACAGCAGCAACACTGCAGTACATCATGCTCCAGTCTCACCAGATGGCACTTCTTCTTCAGGTGTGTCACTGTAGGCAAATGTACACCTCAGACAGGTTAGACAATGAGAGCTGTTTAGTTTGTGTTTAATAGCAGCATATTTTCTGGACCTACACCCAGCTTAGCCTTTTTATAATTCCACGTAGAATAGCAGAATACAAGATGTGTAAAGCTTCCAAGTACAAGGATAGCATAGAAGGGGCCTTATTTCCTTCTCACTGTGAGACAATGTGTTGGATATTGAAAATACTTGTTACTAACCTAAACATTCCCAAAACCTTCCAGAACACACAGAATCATGACTTTGCCTTGATCCCTGGTTCAGATGCCCCCAGCTAGATAACCATAGACTTTAAATTTAAGCCACCTTTCAACTAACATATACTTCCTGCACAAGATAAAAAAAGTCAACAATTCTTCTGCTGGGGAAACTGCTTGTTCAGATGTTCTGTATGTCTGCCCTTATCTGCTGTAATTCACAGAATGTGAGGTTGATGACTGAAATTGTCTTCTGCAGCAGCTCATGGCCTCATCAAACCTCGAGCAAGCTCCAGCATTTTGATTGCAAGCAATTACTGTCCATTAAGTACACCACTGAGAGGACTAATACCCAACTGCCAGAGCAAAATGTCACAGAATAATAGAGAGTTAGCAACATACTGATGCTCTTACACCCTGCTGAGGTACAAAAATTTCGGAATGACAGCACCACTGATGCTCCCAACATGGACATCATACCCACAGTTACTGCAGCATGGGTCTCATCATTGATCCCACTTACAGGGAAATAGATCCACTTAATTTGGTCCATCACTGAATTGGGGATAGCAGCTAGCCCAAATAAAAATTGTAGTACTGGGTGCACTTAATATCTCTACGATATTCCTGGAAGAGGTTTGGTTCTCTGGTCTTTGCCCTCCCCACTGAACAGGTAGCTGTTCCCCTGTGCTGAGTTTCTACCCAACCCCAGCTTATTTGGCATCTTATGGGAGTGTCTTTTGAGTGTCTCTCAGGATTGATTGAAAATGGACAATTCAGCTGTCAACTGCTGTTTCACTTTTTTCAGGCACTGTCTTTTGAGAATTGGGCTGCACCAATGAGAGGCAATAGTCTTACCCTGTCATCATCTGAGGGCTTTACCATTGAGGAAAATGTATGTAGAGGAATTGGGTCTCATGACACGTCACTTATGAGTGTGGAGATTCAGAAGTCTGAGGCACACATGGTGCTTAACATCAGGGAAGTCATGTCAACTTCTTGTTCATACAGAGTTATCTTCCATATTAATGTGTGACTGCTAGATTCAGTGAAAACAGTGTGGTAAGCACCAGCCAAAGAGATGAGATTTGGAGAGCGACGCAATTAAGAAAAAGCTGGAATATTTTTAGAGTGTCTCCAGTTGAGCTTTCTCCGAGTGGTGTTGGAGGCATTCTGACAAGCAAAAGCATGTAAGGACAAGGATCCCAAATAACTTGACCATTCTGTGTGGAAACTACTTCAGCTTTGCTACAGCTCTTTGGCTGACTTAAGTCTTGCAGGCAAGAAATCATTTCATGTAGGGTGGGAGGACACCTTGTTAACATGACAGCAAAGACCTCAGTTTTGGTGAAACAAAAGGGTCCAGCGTTAGCCAAGTAGCTTTGCAGGAAAAATGGACACATTGTATATCCTGACCATTTATCATATAACTATGTATCTTCAGGTCCTCTGGAGGAAGTGGGACCTTTTTAGGGCGTGGAGATTTGGTAACATAGACTCACTAAAAGAACTGAGATCTCTTACCCTGGTCAGTGGGGAGCAACACACATGCTCCCTTACATGGACTGTATAATTACCAAAACAATTGTCCCAGCATTGCAAACAGAGTTTTATTTCAAATGTTTCTGCATTGCTCCTGTGGGAGTCAGTCTTTCTTGTTCTTTGGCACTATTCTTGTTTCTGGGGTAGCCTGATAGATTTAATAAAATATCAGGTAACTCTTTGACCAACACTAGAAAATACAGTCTCTCAGATCCCATCTTGCCCTGTTCCCTCAAGACTAATTGTTAAGATCTCAGATGGTTGGATCTTTAAATGCCATTTTGCCTGACTAGTCAGTTCAGTTTCAGTTTTCCATACCAGAGACAGTTTTATTTCTTTTCCTTCTCCAAAGACTTTTTTTTTTCTGTGAAGTCTTTTTCAAACAAAATTGACTCTCTTGTTTCATAGAAGATCTTTAGATGAGGGTCCTGCTTTCTTGGCACTAGAATCTGTGTATTTTCCCAAGGTAGATAAGAAAGGCAATTTCTTTCCTCTCCAGAAAAAAACCCCAAAGTTCTTCCTATGTGTCTGACTTGTAGGCTGGTAATACTTAATGTTATCATACCATGTTTAAAGTGTAAGATTCATGCATTGTTTCTGGCATTTTTGCAGAAATAGTGCAGGATATATCTGAAATTATCAATAAGGGATGCTGCATCTGGAACGTTTCCATGATGCTCTCACTCTCTGTAAAACATATGATGTGTTTAAAATAAGGAACTCACATCTGGTTTTGCCCAGTCAGCTAGGTGATAAGAGAGAAATACAGTGCAGTGATAAGAGAGAAATACAGTGTTACCTGTATGCCTTCTGTCCAGATATTATGGAGTTGAGCAGCACTGTCGTTTGAATTGTTATTCAAATCTATTCAACATGAATAAAGGATACTGTTGTTCTCTGTAGTGAGGACTTTCGTAACAAACTTACAGAGAGGTTGAGTTTCTGCACATATAAACTCTGATCAAAGTACATGAAGATCCTACACCTAAGAACTCCTAAAAGCATTCTTCATGTCTGCCCATTCTGTGGAATGCCGAGCTTGATTGTCAGGTAGAAATCTAGCTCCCATACTGACCCTTCAAAAAAAGCTCATTTGTATCTTATTTTCTCAGTATTTGAATACTCAAAACAGTACTACTAGACAGGTCAATCATTAATGCAAAGTAGTTTGCAGGATTTTGTAGCTGGACTCACTTGCATAAGAGGTAGAAGGATAAAACTGCCAAAAGCAAATTTCAACCTCTGCTAAAGGTTCTCTTCAAAATTGCTGGCAAACTAACCCATTGCAGTAGTTTCGCAAGTCTTCTAAGCGCTGGAGTTCGTAGCAAAAGTTTGGTTCATTTCAGGAGGACTTCCAATGCACATCTGTCTCACAAAGTGAAAATGTTATTTGTTTAATAAAACTACAGAGTAAGACTCTGCTTGTTATGAAATTACTTCACCTTTCCAGTGAGAATTCATATTCCATGTGCACCCATTTGCTGCTGGAGCACGCTTATGCCAGAGCAGCAAGACTGCTACATGGAACAGACCCTTGCATTTTGTTAAAGTGTCAGCTAAGTATGATATGAGGTTATGTTCCATGTTCAGTCGACATGCACTGCACCAATTGATCTAGCTAAAATTCTGTCATTTGTTGAAGGAGAGATTTTTATTACTGTTATTATTTTGCTAATTACATGAAACAGGTTAATCTTTGAATTACCTTGCACTGATCACATTGAATTATCAAATTCTCCAAGAAAGCATGTGTTCACTTTCCCTGCGCTTCCAGTGGCTCTTCAAGTATGTCCTCCATTCCTCCTTTAAGGTGCCAGCAATGCAGGCTTCAGCAGGAGAACTGAGGCATGACTGAAGCCTTTGCAGTTTGATGACCTTCATATTTCCACGTGGGATTCATAAAATAAGACGCATATTCAGGTGAAGACAGATCAGTGCAGACTCTAGGAAGGACCATCTTGGTATGCCACCTGAAAAAATAAGTTGTCGTTTGGGTGGTTTAGCCCAGGAAAAACAAGGGTCCAGGAAAATCTTAAAGCAGCTTTCCAGTACCCAGATGGGGCCTACAGGAAAGGTGGGGAGGAACTCTTTTATCAGTGAGTATATTGATAAGGCAGAGCATTTCAAATGAAAGATTGATATAGGGTATTTTTAGGGTAGATTTAGATTACATATTGAAAAAGAAATTCTTTACTGTGAGGGTGATCAGATGATGGAACAGGTGGCTCAGAGAAGTTATGGATGCCCCATCCCTGGAAGTGTCCAAGGCCAGGCTGGATGGAGCTTTGAGCAACCTGGTCTGGTGAAAGGTGACCCTGGACATGGCAGGGGGTTGAAGCTGGATGATTTTTAAGGTCTCTTCCACTTTATGATTTTTTGATCGTAGGATAATTCATCCAGCCCACAGGGTTATTCGAGGACACTGGTTTACCAGGATTTATCAGCCCTTTCCCTGCCAAGATGCATGCCCTTGACATGGTGAGACTCCTCTTGAGTCCTCAAGAAAAGCAGCAGGTGCAAATATTTTCCTGTCACTCTCTGGTGTTCAGACCCTTGCAGTTACCACTGGCTGTCAGCAACATGAATTGCTGTAGTGGCAGCACTTACTCCTGTAGTGTTATTTATTGAAGCCACGACGAGTGCAGGACTTAGATGGGTGTGTTCTTAGTCAAGCCCAGCACTTCTGGAAAACACTGCTGTGTGTGTGCAGCACCATTACTCAGTGCAGACAGAGCAGATAGGCACTGATAGCCCTGCTATGCAGAAGGGAGCAACATGTGGCCCTTCTCTGATACTCTTAAAAGCTCAAATACCTGCAGTTTAGAAAGATAACTTTATTAGGAGACTCTTTTGAGGCTCATGAATTGCTTGCCAATCCTGATCTCAAGCACCAGATCTCAAGATTGGGCCTCAGAAGAACAGCTTTTTGGTGGGAGAGGGAGCGCATGGTATTGCCTTGTAGAAGATTCTTGTCTTAGCAGCTGTCACAGTTGTGTCAGTAAAACCCATCAACCTTTAGATAGTCTTGGAAGGTCTGATAAATCCGTGTTTGTGTGAAGAGAGGGCAAAGACACATTAGGACTGATTATTTTGGGATTTGCTTTCTTTTTCATGGCATGCAGTAATGTTTACACTGAAGTTCTGCTATTAGTGACTCAGAAAAGAAAGTGCTTGCCTCTTAGAGGAGACTGGGAGAGAATGTCAGGGCTTCAGATCTG
>VWYO01013220.1:148531-207905 GCA_013400275.1 Rhadina sibilatrix | reverse complement strand
AAAAAAGAAAGAAAGAAAAAGGAGCAAATAGACCATGACCAGATCTGTTCAGAGGGTCCAAAACAGTCGACTTTCATGAGTCTGCAGTAAGTTGTTCTCATGAATGGTTACTGCTAAATATGTCATACAAGAACAAATCCTCAGCTTTACTGTGGAGATCTGCATGACTTCAGCTGAACAAAGCAGTCAAGGACTGCTCTTAGCAGGGACAAACAAGCTGCTGTGAACTCTCTCAGCAGTCTCTGGATGCCACAAAAGCCTTCTGGGCATCTAGGCAAGATCATCAGCCTAAGTGAACCAGAACAGAGCAACGTTCCTGGGTTTTCAGTTTTCCTGGTAGCTGATAGGACATGGTGGATGTTTATTCAAAGCTCTATTGGCAGCATTATAAATAACTAAAGAAGGTAAACATATCCATAGATGTTTATTGGAGGAGGTATGTATATGAGAGAAGATTATTTTAAGGCTGTTAACTTCATTTGTCATAAACTCAGGTTTTGCATTTCCTTCATGCTGGAGATGGCAAAACCTGTGAAATAGCTGTCAGCTGCCCTATGTCTGAAAGGATCTGGTGTTATTTTCAATCTGCAGTGCTCTTTAAGAGGAATTACATGTCTACAGATGGAAGGATCATCAAAGTCGTTCCTCTGCTTGTTTAACCTGTTTGGTTTCTTGATGTTTAATATATAATATGAACAGCCTGATTCGTATCTGTCAGCATGGAGAAAAGGCAAATTACTTACAACCATCCCTACACTTTAATACTTGCCTTTCATGGAGAGCTTAGGCCCTTTTTGATTAAGCCGTTCAATTCTAATATTGTGAGCATTTTGTTATTCACGTATTCCTGTGAATTTTGTAACAGTTACCTTTAAATAACCAAAAAAGGGAGAACTTACTCCAGAGTGGTTTGCTAGACATTTTTCTATCAATACTTTTTTTCTGGACATCTGGCACCTAATCAGGGAACAGAAGCGAACCATGCGAAGAAAGATAAGCCCAATTTAGTTTTGGCCCTTAGATTGCTAAGGACACAGAAAATAAATTTAAACACAGTTCATGCCTTTAAAAGGCTGAGAGTATCGCACTAGATTATAATGCCCATAGATTTTAAAAGGCTATTTAAAAAACCCTGTAACATTGCCACAGATTATTTGAATTCATGGCAATATGTTTGTCATTTAAATAGTTTAATTGCACCACTTTTTTTTTCAGTTACAAGTGCATAAATGCCACTGTTACATCTCATAAAAACTTTTTTGTTCATCAGTATGTTCTAGGCATTATTTTCATTTTTTATTATTTTCTAGACAATTTTGCACAATGCACCCTTTATGTTTATTCTAACCCAGTATATCGTTTCTGTTCTCATTTGTTATGAAAATTTTAATTTCATAATACTATTTTATTTTGATAAAATGTAAGCAAATGTGTGTGCTAAAGCTTTTGTACCAAATAAGTATCAAGTCACTAAGCATATAGTAAAACTTCAATATAGTAAGTACAGACTGCCAAAGTCACTTAGAAAAAGCATGAAGCTTGCTCCTGGAAGTACTCATGATTGAGGAGTTTATCTTGCACTTTTTGAAGCCAGTAAAACCCTCAGAATTTTAACTAATTTTTCACATTTTCCCTCACGTTTCTGGGAATGTAGGTTTCATGCAACAAGTGTGTTGCAAGTTACATATATTTTGATTTTCAAAGAGATCAGATGTTGATCTTATATTACATATATTACTCTCCAAAGGCTTTGGTATTCTTTGCTAAAATCTAACACTGTGGACTTCTTTTTCCTTGAAATTAAAAGAATGTTAAAAAACCCACGTCAACTCTGTATAAGGGAGAGATTAAGGAATAGAGACATTGTCATAGATGACATTTGACGTAGTTTTTCTGAATAAGTTTACTGATGATTAGAGCTTCCAAAAGTTCTCTAACTAGAACTATTCTGACAAAAAATTTCTAAATAATGACATTTGATATCATATTTTCTGTTATTTTTAAAGTAATTTAAAGTGGTAAAAATCAGTAGAACGCTGAAAAAAATCATGATTTGAATGGAAAAAACAGTCCATTTGGATACAAAAAAATTCCTAATCTCTTCTTGTAAGCTTTTCTTATTTTTCATCTAGCTGTATCCCTGGAACAATGTTATTGCTTTCTTATACTGAAGAGTGTAGAATAGCTTCCAGATATTGGTGCTGATGATAGCAGTCATCATACCTACCATTTTATTTTATTTTTCCCAGATGGAGAACAGTTTTTTTAAAAAAAATCTGTGATGTGGGGAAGTGCAATGCACTAAACATACCTTACAAATTATCTAAGCAAATGGTCACAGTGGTCCATGCATTCCTATTTCCTTGGCTAGAATTGCCATCACTGTGCAGAATCATTATTACAATAAGTTCTTCTTTTCATGAAGCTTGTATGCTATGGTGAAGGGAGGAGAAACATATTTATCTCCTTTTTGTTTTTCTTCACTTAACTATGTCATCAGAAGCAGCTGAAGCTTGAGTGTGTATCTTTTTTCATGCTTCTAGCTAGATTCAAAAGCTCTCTTCAGCCAAACAATATAATTTGCTCTAGTGATTGGAAACAACAAATTGTTTGCAGCTATTCCCTTATCCCTTTCGAAAAAAAGTCCCTTCCTGTCTGCAGGAATTAGTATTATGGGGTCAGGGAACTGGAAGAAAATACTGCTCACTAAGGAGGCTTGGTAATAAAATAGAATAGACTACAATCTGTCCTGTAAAGTAGGATAGAGAAATACACATTGAGATTTATGTGACAGAAAAAATACTGTCAGTGACTCACCAATGGCAAAAATGGGGGGAAACCTCCATTGAGCATAGTATACAGAAGTGTATTTTATCCAAAGTGAAAATTTTCCTACAGGGAAACTTGCATTCTGCTTGAAGTGATGGTGCTGATCTTGATGAAATTGAAGACTTTGCCATCTTTAACATATAGCGAGGTGGGTGTCGATCTTTTCTCACAGGTAACAAACAGGAAACGAGGAAACAACCTCAGGATGTTACAGGGGAGGTGTAGATTGGATATTAGGAAAAATTCCCTCACCTACAGGTTGCCAACTACTGGAACAGGCTGCTCAGGGAACTGGTTGAGTCACCATTCCTGGTGGTATTTAAAAGATTTGTGGATGTGTGGCACTCAGAGATGTGTTTCAGTGGTAGGCTTGGAAGTCTTTGGTCAATGGTTGGAGTTGATAATCTTAAATGTCTTTTCCAGCCTAAATGATTCTATGATTTCTGTGCCAGTGCTATAGTCAAGTAAATCAATACAAAAGCAAAACTCACTCATTCAAACTACTGACAGAGTGGTAGTTAAAATTGAGTACTATCACATGAGGAGCCAGCTCCTTTATACAGGGACAGAGTATCTGGCGTGCCTATAAATAATGCTAGGCTAGTGGGACACCTGAAGTTAAGGAGAGTGCCATGTAAAGCAACCTCTCTAGTGATGCAAACAGCAATTCAGAAAAGCTTTGTAAATTCAGACATCTGCATGTGAGCCATTTTTCAAAGAGGTGAGCAAAAGTGGAGGCCTGAAGAACAGACTGGAGAGATTGAACTAATTTATGTCAATTGTTGAAAGTGGATTTCAGAAATACAATCTTTTGAGGATGCTGTCATTCATTCACCCAAAATCTTTCTGAGCTGCTGTGCATATGTGACTGGTATTACAGAAATGGGTACCTTGGCACTCCTGAGTTGCTGAAATGTTCTGGGTCTATTGATATGGATGCTAGAGGACTAAAGGAGAATACAAACTTGTTCTAAATCTTGAAGTAAGAAGGCATCTGATTCCTCAGCAAGCACATAGATTGGTGTTTGCCATATTTGTAGGCACAGCAGGGCACATTCATGCTGACTACTGCAGGAGTCTGACATTTGTACAGTTCAGAGCTCCAAACTGAAAAAAGTTTCTTATTTTAATGGAGTAAGATGGATGTCTTCAATGAGATGATCAGAGCCCTTATGACATCTGTCTGAAATACCTAAAGTAAACAGTCTCAAAATCAACCAGGCTCACTTCCTGTAAACAAAAGACTTTGTAATTCTTTTCTCAGAAAATGGATTAAAGAGCACTTTTATTACAGTGCCTAACGTCGTTGCAAAGGCTTAGAAATACCCATCTTTTTCTCTCTAAAATACACCCGTAAGATTTCAAGGTTGACTGTGCCTAAGTACAGCTTTTAATCGTTGGAGCAGGTATCTGAAGCACTTCTCTCCCCCATTGTGTCTTCCTTGTATTCCACTGTCAGATACCTGCATGTACACCTTGATAAGTGGCTTCTCAGTGGATTTTTTCAATAACAACTAGATAGAAGGCTCAAGAAGTGCAAGTCAAAAAGCTTGTCTTTTTAGATCCACAGTTATTCTGTGGTCCTGACATTGCTCTTTCCTTCTTGGGATGTGGATGAGCTGAGCATTGTTCCCTTAGTGGCTTTATGGATGCTGGGTTATGTAGTACAGCAAAACCAAATTCCTTAGTTTATACTTGATTTTTGACTCTAAGTGTATCAAGAGCACATGAGCCCTTCCCTTTGCGGCAGCACGTGGGACTAGCCAGTAGGGTGTCATCTGCCTTTGTGCTGCTTTCCATCACCATCTCCAATACTGGCTAGATTTGGGGTTCCAGGGTTTTGGGTTGGTACACTTAAACACAGTGGAGTTTAAGTGTACCAACTTAAGGAGTTGCTATGATTGAACTTCATGTTGCAGTAAACTGTAGATTACCACAACTTTAGGTTACAGTAAATTGTCCTTGGGGTTTTTCAGAATTCAGAAGTTGTGTAACTTGCCAGCTCTACCACAGTATGTTTTACCTTGTATTGAGACATTCTAAAAGTGAAATATTAGACAACTCTGGAACAAAAAGCTAACTCATAAGGTAAAATGCACATCAGCCATTTTCTTTGACGTCTTCTGCATTAAGCTTTGAAATGTGTCACAGTTAGCTTTTAATCCATTTTTATGTACTCTATTAATTCCATGTAATTTATGCTATTGTTTAAATACATTGCCATAGGGTACAAAATCAGAAACCTTAAAAAAAATAGTTCAAGTATGTTTAATCAAGGCAAACAAGATAAGGTACAGGACCCATAATCTTTACATGTGTGTGAAGTGTTTGGCAAAATCCTTTGTTAAAGTATGATGTCTGGCACAATACACTGTCAGCCTCTAAATCTCTGTGGAAGTAGACCTAATTTATTTATGCTGTTATTTATGCCTAAAACTGACATCTGGTTTACCAGTCATCAGCCCCAGGTTACATTTTCAAGTATTGAAACCAGATTGGCTGTTTGCCAAGTGTAAGGAATTTCCTCAGTTTTTCAGGCGTTCTTAAATAAAGGTTAGTATTTTTTAAGTTCCTCTAATATGAGTAAGGACTGAAAAATATGAGAAATTAATTTAGGCTGGAAAGGAGAAGTTTTCAGAAGCAAAATCCATTAGGTAGGATGATAGAGATTGATGTGGCAGCAGTATTTGCATAGTAGACCTGCTCATGCTTTACTACATCAGGCTTCTCTGCTAGTACCAAACTAGTCCAGTTACTGAGTGAAGTCAGTTCATAAAGAAGGAGTGGCTGGCTGAGATTAAAATTTAGTAAAGCACAAGTCTCATTTTGTTAATTTAACCTGGAGTTTAGGATCACTTTTAAGTTTCTTACTGACCTGAAGCTCTTGTATTGCATTACCTATTAGTTAGTCTGACTTTCTCCTCTTTCTGTTTCTCTCAGAGACCCCCATTTCTTGATGGTATTCAGTGACCTTCCCTCACTTCTAAGCTATTACAGCAATGAGTTGCTGAGAGTTATGAAGCCAAGAGTTCCTAGGTAGCTGTAGATAGTCATGCAAGTATGTATTCTTAATTCTACCATAGCAGAATATTGGTTTTCACCCAGTATTATCACTGAAGGAAGCTGAGAAGAATGACTAGCACACTTGATAAATGCCAGTCTCTCACTTGCAGTGTTAAAAAATACATAGATGTTCTATATATATTAGGCATTCATTACTGATGCATAATATCAAGAGACTATAGAAATAAAATGGGGGCAAGGAAAAAATTTGTCTACCAGAGAAGTTCCCTTAAAGTCGTTCTCTCCAGCTTATTTTACCTGGAAATGCTACTGTACCAATTTTACCAGAACTTGGTTTTGCAGATTACAAAGTTTTTATCTGACAGATAGAAACAAATGTGAAAATGTTGGAAAGTTTAATACCTGAAAAAAAAACCTCAGCACAATACTCTCTGCTTCCTAGAACAATCACTGCATTTTAGAATTTAGGATGGAAGGATTGTTTTTAGAGAATTCCAGTTTTAAGAAGAATGGTAATGGGTAACATTATATACACAATATGTAATGTTACAGAGATAAACCTGATCGTTGTCATTGATAAAAAATATCTCTTGAGAACTTCATGTAGGTTTGGCCATTACTGATACTTTTATTCTTAAAATAGAGAAATCTATTTATTTAACTTTGTAAATATTATTAGTTTAAGATAATGTGATAGGAGCATAATTTTGTGTCATATATTTGGCAAATGGAAAGCAAAATTATTTTTATAATTTTAAGAAATAGAAAGCAAACTCCTGGAAAGCTTTATGCTAGATTCACTGTGTTTAATAAAATGTGAAAAATGAAACAAAGTAAACATATGCTGCTTACATTTTTAGTTGACTCTGAGTGAGGCAGCATTACAAGTGTGTTGAAGGATACCATGGAAATACAAAATAATCTGGAGGGTAATGGATAGTTCTAAATGGGTTTTAAATTTAGATAAACGTTACATAATACATTCCAGGCACATGGCATTATATTATAAGCATTGTTGCTGTAGAAAGGGAGATAATATTGTTTAAGCTCTTCAAGCCTCAGCACTCCTCCTTCAAGTCATTTTTCATACATAAATGGATAGAAATCTGACCATAATATTGCTGAAAGAGGAGCTGCTTGTAAGAAGCCTCTGGCTCTGTGTTTATAATTTTCGAGTGCAGTTTTACCTACCCAGTGAAACACACGAAAGAAGGATATCTTTAGTGATACCAGTTGTCCCACAGTCCAGAAAACTTAGGCTGCTCAAAAATCAGACCCTGGTATGCAGTTTCTCAGGTTTTCAATCAGACATTGGTTCCCCAGCCCTCACTCACTGGTCACAGAGACTGGTATCTCCCAGGTGTCTATAGGGGCTCCACATGCTGCCATGTGGTACCAAAAACTCCCATGAGCTATAACTACAAATTCCTTTTTCATGTAAGTACAGTTTGATTCCTGACACAGATACAACTTAATCTGAAGCCCCTGTCTTCATTGAATTTACCACCTCTGTGCATTCATTAGTGAAGTGGTAGATTGTCCCTCTAAATATGAATTGATTTTGGTAAATACTTTAATTTTTATATTCATTTGAAAACTTTCAAGGATGTATTTGACACACCATGTTAAATTTTAATAATAGTGCTGATACTTTCCAGGAGAAATACATGTACAACCACACAGTAATTCAAAAGCTACTAGTGTGTATTAGGTATTACAGTTGCTGAGAAATAATTTTTATGAAGAGCCGCCTATTCACTTAAAATAAAAAATTTGTTAAAGGTCCTTTGCTGCAATGAATGCAGCATTGCAAAGGAGGTTACTTATCTTTCTGTACTGTTTTGCAATCTGTGAATTGCTGTTTTCTTTCCTGTATAATTTCTATTTTGCTGCTGAAACATGAGATCAATCCTTCCTGGAAAAAACCTACCGCAGTCTTTTTCTTGGCTGAGCAGAGGAAAGGGACTTTTTTTTTTCGAGTTTTACTTTCAAGAGTTCTCATAAAGATCTCTTGTCATAGCAAAGGACATAAAGTTCCCTGGAGAAGAAAACCAGCTCTCAAGTAGATGGTGGTCATTCAGATGTGGGTCATTCTGACGTGATATATCATAGACTTAAATTCTATGAATACTTGCTGATAGCAAACAAAACTTGAAAACCTTACAGTGACAAATTCACCCTCAAAATGAAAGATAAAGAAGGCTTTCCAAAACTGTGAAGCATAAATGGAGCAAATGGATTCTATTTCTGCTTGGATGGTTCTCCTTCACATTGTTATTCAAACCTAAAATATTTCTCCATAGTTTCTGGTAATACTGGTCTGATAGTGTGTGGGTCAGTTCAAGGCAGAATAAAACAAGTACAGACAAAATGTAGTATCAAGCAGCAGTAATTCTAAGCAAGTCATCTGGAAAACATACAGGCAAATCAAATGTCAAAGAATAAAAAAGAACCCAGGAAAATAAATAGCAACAGAAAAAATATTTGAGTCTGATGCATAGAATTAAGTGTGCAAGAAGTTAAAAAAGTTATCTCAGTATGCAGTTGCAAATAGAGATGATAAAATTCACATTGCTGAAGTTAGCCAGAAAAGCATCCAAATGCCAAGGTGATAAAGAGCAAACAATTGAACATTGCAAAGAGCCTGCGTTCCCAGGCAGGTCACAGAGCTGCTGTTCTGTACAGAAGGATCAGCTCTGCCACTTTCTCCCGTTCTTGTCACTTCTGTCACCCCTCGGCAGCAGTGAAGAGGCTGTCAGAAAAGTGTCTCAGCACAGGCATGTGCATACTCCTCTGTCTGGCTGTCGAAGTCTTGCTCAGGAGCATAAACATGTTCTTGTCTTGCCCTCCAGGGCTGGTTAGTTCCTCTTGCTGCATCACCTCTCAGCACTGAGGCTCTGCTCCTGTGTGTCACTGCTAGGACATGCCTTGGCAATGCTCGCTCCTGTTCTGGTCTGCTGGAACTCCTCACGGAGAGTACAAAAGGGGCAGAGCAGCAGGAAGTGTGAGTTGAAAAAAGAGGTGTGAGATAAGGCAGCCAAGGAAAGCTGTGCTCATTTACCTTCTGTTCTTTTGGCTTCTTCCTGGTGTGACCTGCTCTGCCCAGCTTCATGTGACAAAGTTACACTGGCTTCTTACTCATGTCACTATTTAATTCCTTAACTAATTGATACTAATTTTCAACAAAATGTCTGTTTTGCTTTTTGTATATAATAATATAGAAAATTCATAGGCATCAATAAATAAATGTATTATCCTGGCAGTATGTTTTCCTGGTGCTGATTATTTAGTATATTAGCTTTTAAAATGTCTGTCTTAGCAGTAGCAATAACATTAGACTATTTTTATGTGGGAGTAATCTGGTTGTTCTTTAATCACAAAAAGATGACCAGTGTCTAGTTTATCTATGAGCAGACTGCATTATTGTCTCACAAAACAATGTCCCAGTGCTAGGATTGCTTCATTAAGTTTATGCTACATAGACATAATTATGCAGGAGCTAAGAATAGCTCATCTAATTGAAAATAATGATTATAGAGAAAGAACGAGTTTGATTACTGTTACTAAGCAAGCACATACTATAGACCCATTCATGAACTGCACAGAACACATATGGGATTATACGGTGTATTTGTTTTTATTAACAGTTTCTTTCCCCCGTTCTGAGTGAAGGTGTTACAACTCGTTTACTCATTATCTTTTTTCTCACAGACCTAGGGGCACCTGCAAGAAGGCAGCATAAGCTAATATTTATCCAGTAAATTATGACAAGCTAAGCTTTGAAAGAACATCCAACATTTATCCCCACACACATTTTAGGGAGGATGTAACTTAAATAAATCTTCTCCAGGCACCACAGATGAAACTGTCTATGTGGTTTTTTTTATGTCTGTGTTTATACTAGTACCCTACAGGATTAAACATCCTTTTAGAAATGCAAAGTCTGCCATACCGTTAATCTCTTGATGCTCATTCTGGCCAATGCTAACATTTAATTCTTCTTTTGTCTAAAACACATAGAACCCTTCTTTATGTCTTGAAAATAAAACTGAATTTTTACAGTGAAGTTGTTAGAAATTTTCATCATTTATTTATTTGCTGTTTATTGCTATTGCCAGGCACATGGGATAAAATTTGGTGCTATTGTTACCCTGTTAATTAATTCTTTTTTTACTTCTGTGTCAGCTTTCCACTAGAAATTTATGAGAAGAGTGATGAGATCACAAAATTTAATGTATTTGGTTAAGAAATGTTAGTAATATCTTTGGAGTCTCAAAATACTCTGCTGGTTTGCCATGTTTAGCTTCCCCTGTGTTCTAACAAGCCATTTCATAGCTCTAGGCTATGTGCTAATGCTGTAGAGGCACAGAGAGATCACTGCCATCAGGAATTTTCAAACAGATGACTGTTTGGAAAATGAAGTGGTGAGGGAAGATGGGACAAGCAGTGATGCAAACCTTCAGTAACACAACTATTTGCAGTCTGGAATGAGAGGCTTTTGCACAAGCTGTTCTTGGGAGTTTTTGAGAAATAGCAAGAGGGAAAAAATGGAAGCAGAGTGCAAATTACTTTACCAAAGTATTGTTGTCTTGACTACAAAAAAGTTGCCTTTTCAGATTGTTTTTGGATTTGAAATTCAGTGAGTTACAAGAATTTAGGACAGTTAAGTCCCCATTTCTACAAATGCCTATTGAAGTGTTAAACACATTTTCAAGGTTATTCCTTACCAACATGGTCTGATTGTGGAAGATATTTCCTTTTTTTTTTTTTTTTTTGGCCAATATACTCGAATTTTGCCCTTCATAAATTTTTACATGGCACCCAGCATTGACCCAGCATTTACTTTGAAACGTGGTAAAGGTAGTAGCATTCCTCAATCCCTTTGAGCACCATGTGTCCTGAAATCCCAGAAACCTGTTCAGGAGTTAGTGTGGTGGCCCAGTCTGACCTTCTGTACACTTCTATACACGTTCTGGTAACACGTATATAATTCCTAATCCCGTGTTTCTGTCAGATAATATTCTTTCCTTCTATACAGAAATTTTAATTACAAGCTTGGGCTGTAAATTGTGTTCCTGCAAGTAAATATGATCCAAGGATGAACAGGACTGAAGAGTTTAGAGGAATAGTGATTTGATCCTGAAGTACTTTGCTGATTTGCAGTTCCTCACAATTTGCCCCAAGAGTGCACTGTACAGTGCACAGGATATATACACAGGATAGTGCATGATAGCTGAGGTCCTTTGCTCTCACATGCTTGATGTAACTGATAAAAGACTCCTCTGCATATAAACTGTTTTCTGCTTTGTACAGAACCGCACATGCAAGAGCTAAAGCTGATGCTGCGGATCAGGCTGCTCAGGCTGCTCGCCAGGAATGTGATATTGCAAGAGCAGTTGCCAGAGAACTTTCACCAAATTTCTACCAGCCAGGTAATTGTAGATTGGGGTTTTATGTGGCTATTTGTTTTATTGCAGTGAAAAGATATTTTGTTAAGTTAAAGTGTTGATTCCATCATGAATGTTGTCTTTTATACAGAAGTAAGTTGTGTATACCATGAAGAGTGCTCAAGGAGATTGCATTTTCCATTTTTAATCATTTGTTGACTATTTCTTTGTATGAAAACTGTTGAGTGTTGAAAAATCAGTATCAAGCATATAGCTTTGCCTTGAATTAATAGTTTTTTAAGGACAATATCAAAGACTTCAGCAATCATGAATCAACAGAAATTTGGATTAATTCTATAATGTCTTTATTAGCGGGAAGATCTGTAGCTTTTTTAACTGTCCAGTGGAATTCCTGACAGTCTTATTTAGCTAAGCTCTGAATTTTGGAGAATGCTTTGCCATTAGACATACATAACCTGTAAGGGAATCTTCCCCTGTTATGCCTGGGGTGCTCTGCAGAGCATTAGTCCCATATTCACGATGGTGTAGAGTTAAGTCTGTCTCACTGACATCAGCATTGCAATCCGTTTTCATCTGTCACGGGGTTTGGAAAGTTGCTGTAGGAAGAAGCAAAGTTGGTTTTGCTTTGTTTTTCTGCTGTCTTTCCATGAGGTTCATATTTCTGTGTACTGCTCTTTAGCTTAAAATTGGATAGATAAAATGGAACTCCATTTGCCAATTTAATGTCTTTTGATGTCTGCCCTTTCTTTCACCTGTCAAATTGAGTTGAGTCATATCTTGTTATTACTTTTCAAGGATCTGCCTGTACTCGCATGCTAATACAGATTATAGCTCTGAAATACATTTTCACTTGCTGTCATTTTCTGCTCATCCTTGTTTCAGACACAAACTTACTTATTTAAATGCATCCAGGCTATAATGACCCACAAAAGCAAAGAACAACATTCTGCAACGTTTTCTAAAAACGTAACTATTTACTTCAATTTTTAGTTCAAGAGGTCGCTATATATAACTTGTTACTGAATCTTTACTGACAGTTACCTTATAGAATGCTTGTTTTTTCCTTTATTCCTTGGTATTTGGTTGTAGAGAGAGAATGTGTTTTGGGGTTGGGGGAATTGGGGACCTTTTTCTGTATTCATTTAGTGCCTAAGTCAAAGATTGTTCACCTGATTGGAATTTTCATTCCCTTTACCAGTCTTGCAGACTTTCTTTGTACACATCCTGATATAAATTCATCGTTTTTGAACATGGCAGTCCAGAACTGTTGGTAAAACTCCACAGAACTATATCCATTAGTAAGATTATACTAGCTTTAAAACAGTATAAATATGTACTTTTCACTGTTGGGAATTACCTCTCCTATGGATTTATATTATTGGCCCACACTTACTGCTATCGTACTCAGGTCTTTTTCATTTTTCGTTATTTCATTCTCCACCAGCTGAAGAAATCCCAGTTTACAGCAGCAGGCCATCTTGCCATTCTTAAGTTAACAAGTGATAACCTTTGCCATGCAAAGAATTGCAGGATTTGGAAAGAAACTATTTGAAAGCTGCCAAACTGTTCAAATGAAGAAATTACTAGAGTACTCAAGTGAAAATGCCAACATCTGACGGTGTGACATTTGACACCAAGAAATCACCCAGATCAAGAATTTCTCAGGTGTCTTTTTACTCTCTGCCACAGGAATTGAAGTAGCATTGCTGACAATTCAGCTGAGAAATGGGAGAGAAGGTGTGGGATCTTATTGTCCTCTCATTTGAAACTTCTGTTCTATTTACAGAAGTGGAGAGTTTCTATCCCTTCCCCAAATGCAGCTGGATGATATGTGTGGAATGACACAGCAAAGCATTTCTCCAAGTTTGTTTCTTCTGTTCTCTGTGTGGAAACATCTCTCAGTCAGCTAGCTCCTAGCAAAAGATAAACACCTTTTCTGGACTCTAAATTTTGAATTCTGTAATTGTTTCCAAGATAGTCAAATACAGCATACATTTGAAAAAAAAAAAAATCTATTCCCACTAAGTAAACAACTTTTAAATGCCAAGATGTTAACTAAATCTCAGTTATCCCAAATAATTTCCTGCAAACCACCAGGTTCACGCATCATTGTGATGATTTCAAGTACTGTCATGTCTAAGATGTTTTCCAGGCTCTGTGTATGTGATGCCTTTTTCAGATACACTTCTGCTGCGTGGTACCAGTTAACTCACTCACTTCTACACATACTTGTTTGTTTAAGCATTTCCCAAGAGTCATGCCAAGAGTAACTGGACAGTGTTACTGTTAGCTTTTGTCATTTATGATAATAAAATAGATCAATATTTCTAAGTATTTACATTCACTCACACAGAAGTAAATATCTACTTTTCAAATAGCTTTTTTCATGTATTTGAATGAAAAGAAAGTAACCTTTACTGCTTCCTAATAGCAAATTCTTGGTTTTCTTCTGTTGCGAGAACCTATTACTTTTACAATATCTGTAAGTGCTGCTAAAAGGTATCAGTAAGTGTTCTGTCTCATTCTCTTAAACTATAGCTAAGTGAAAGCTTTTCATTGTACTAAATTGTCTTGAAAATAGGTTATGATGAGAAAGTGTAATTTTTCTCTTATTTCCTTAACTACTTAGTATGGTAGGCAAGCATGCTGTCAGCAGTAAATGTATGTAGCATATCAACAAGCCTCTTGAAACAGAGACAAAAAGAAGTGAAATACAAATACCTCTCTCTAAATAACAGAAACATTCTCTTCTGTCTTAATAGTGATCTCCGAATTACTTGTAGCCTAAAACTATTTCAATATTTGAAAACCTTTTGATAAAGCTCTTAAATTTCAGGTTCCTAAAAAGCAACTTTCCAGGCCATATAGCCTAGTATTACACACAAATTATAATTACAGCGAATATTCATCATTCATTGTACCATGGCAGTTCATATCCCAAATACTTTTTCTTGTGTTTCACCTTTATGTTCATTAAGGCATTCATCAGAAGCTGCCAAGAGGTTCTGCCTTTGTAATGTAGTTTAAAAGGAGACTAAAAGGAGAACAAAGCAGTAGGAAGTAAAGTAGCATCCAGCAGGTAAGAATAATAATGAGATACTGTAGAAATCTAGAGATTCAGGTCTCCCAGTGATTGATTGCCTTAGTATTTGCATATAAGGAAAGCCAAGTATGATTGAAAAGGTCAGAGCCATAGTGTAAGGACTTATAAGGTTGCAGAGAGCTGTTTTCTCTGAATTTGTTCATGCTTTTCTCAGACAAGACCCTGCTTCTACTTTTGGTGAAGCAGGTATTTGGCTAGTGATTAATAATTATGAGGATGTGTGTCTTTGCAGGGCCCTACCCACAAGGCTCTCCATTTTGTAGATTTAACAAATATTGTACTCTTTATAGAGACCATACTTTACTGGCCTTTTTATCAATAAATAAAACCAATTTTGAGAAATCCCAGCTCTGACCTGTTTGATTCCTCCAGGCATCACTAAACTTGTGGATGTGTCAAAAGAGAGCACACCAGGACAGGAAACAAATGAAACCTGAGTCATAGCCTCATTCAAGGGAGTCATCCAGGGACAGTTTTGAGATTTGTCTTTGCTTAGAGAAAAAAACAATGCTATTTTGTGTCTCTTGTTAAAACCTAGAGAAGAGCAAATGACTGATGGGAATACTGTATCAAAGGTGTAACAGAAAAGAGAGGGTTTTGACACTCAGTAAAAAGGGGGAATATTGTCCTAGTCTTGCACAAGATTAGTGAATGCTTAAACTGACACATTAATTCTAAATTCACAGACCATCTTTAGGATGTAGTCATGTAAACACACTATCAGGAGGTCGATTGAAGTATGGACTTGCACAGACTGGACAGCTAAGCCATAATTGTCTGTGTGCATATATATCCTGCAGCAAATGGATACTGTTCTTTCATTCAGTTTGAATGAATAACATTTGATTAAATGAAAAAGTACAACTACTTTGCTGCAGGGTAAGAGCAGTCTGGGCACTTTACCACAGAGCAGTTAAGGTCTGGAAATTCAGATTTGAATTGTTTTCTGGCTGATGATTTGTCAGGTCAACCAGCTGCCAGATGAACATATATGGATCACCAAAAAATTCACCCAGCCTTTGACCTAAACAAGGCATGAGAGAAATCAAGGAGCAGTGTATAAATTAAAGCTGTTAGAGTTTAGAGATGGACAGAATTTCTTTAGGTGAAATATATGAGCAAAGACTTTTTAATGATAAGAATAAGAATCTGGCAGGATTTACTAGTATTTTTTGCTATAAGATTTGGTTACTGTTAAAGCTTCAGTATTAACATGCTGAGCATTACTGGTTTCAGAAATAAGCATTTTAAGTTTATTACAAGGCAATTTGTAATGGCCTCTAATGACTTAAAGAGGAACTGTGGTTTACATTCTCTTTTGACCACTGGTAGATGTCTGTAGCTTAAGAAAAAAAAACATCCTTCCCGTCTTCCTCTTCTCTGCCATCACCACCTCCTCGAGTTCTCAAAATGCAAACCCCATATGGACAGGAAAGAGAGATTTCTGGCTGATGCTAATTAACTGGAATGTCCTGGCTAAATGCATGTGGGCCAGACCAGATAGTTTTATTTTAAAAGCCAATTACAATGAGCATTTTGCCTGATTAAAGTTACCAGCTATGCCATCAGTTTGTGCCTTAAAGCATACGGAAGCTCACTTGTTATTCTTAGTCATACAAGAGCCTGTTCATTTTCTGAATTTATTCTACATATGACTTCATCATCC
This sequence comes from Rhadina sibilatrix, assembly GCA_013400275.1. NCBI lineage: Eukaryota > Metazoa > Chordata > Aves > Passeriformes > Phylloscopidae > Rhadina > Rhadina sibilatrix. The sequence goes on along the minus strand of VWYO01013220.1, from coordinate 191,875 downwards.
TCACAGATCTGTTATTGAGTTTCTTGCTATGCCATCTTTTCTCTACAGTTTCTTGCTTCTATGCTTTTTCCACAGAACTCTGGAGAAGCCAGAGCCTATAGACCTATCCTACTGCACTTTTGTTGTATCCAGTAATCAAAGAAAGAAGGTACATTGAAAGAAAAAGTGCCTGTTTCAAGCATTATTCTTGTTCTTCCCTTTCTTTTTACAAGTCATGTCATACCAGTCTTCACAACATGACTTCCAGATTCATCATGTCTCACCAAGCCCTAGGTACAGATGCCCCTACCCTTCCACATCTTTCCTCTTGCTTGCTGGGAGTCTGCATCCATCCTGCTGCACTGCCTAACACACCTGCTGGCTCAACTCACTCCTCAGTGTTCCTGCAGTACATCTGGGACAGGAGAGCATGCTTGGGAGAAGGCAAAGCAAAGAGAGTTTGCAAAGGTGTAGCCCTAATTCTTCAGGATTCTTTCTCAATCTCTCCAAGATACTTTTGAGTCACATAGTCAAATTATTTGCTTAGGAAAAAATATGCCTGATTAGTTTTGAGCTAATTAACTTTTAAAACTAATAACAGAGAACCAGTTTCCTGTAGAGAGATAAAGTTGTTACAATCACTGTAATTTTCACAGACTTGCATAAGTAGTGAGCTAGTTAATTTGCATCCAGATGAAATTTGTGGTTGCCTAGTAAAGGCTGTAGGATCTGACCATAAAACTAGTTAGAAGCCTGAACTAACTTCAGTGCTGTCTCAGCTGTGTTGCTATCTTGAAGTAACTTTTCAAATTCTTGCCTAGGTGTACATATCTAATCTGGCACTATGGGAAAGGTAATTACAGGTATAGTCTGAGAGAAAGAGGTCAATGCTTCCTTTCTCCTGTTAAAAACCATTCATTTGCTCTGAAAAAGAACCATTCCTTCCAGGACACTGTTGGCCTGCTCCAGTGAATTTCTATATTGGTCTGTCATGGTGTCCAGCCAAGGACAAGATGAAGTAGGGTCTATCACATGGGAGTATTATCACAGTGTCAAAATTTCCATTATAAATCCTATTTATAACCATGTCATAAATATTTGTTCCATGTTGAAATTCAGCTAACAAAGAACTGAGAACTTTCCTTACAGTGCTAATTTTCAGTCGAGTGTAGTGATCTATTTTGAAAGGATTTTATTATACTAGTAGAGATTTAAATTATGTTTAAAAGGTTAGGTTTCTCCTGTTACACTTTTAACATGTGATGTGGACCATTAGAGAAAAATAATCTTTGCAGCTGCATTCTGTGTTTGTCAAAGCCACAGAAATAGATGGCTAATATACATGACCTTTTATTCCAAGAAAGTGTGCAAAATTTAAGACTTACTTAAAATTAGAGAGGCTCTAGGGAGATACCCAAAAATTAAAAATATAATTCATATTATAGACCTGAGTAATGCAGAGTAATGTTCAGTATGATGTAGAAGACCATGTTGAGAATTTGGAGAAGATGAAGATTTCTGCCTATTCATTCAGTAATAATAATTCATTCAGATAATTTTCTGAGCAAGAGTAAAACCTGGAACTGAAACACAGCCAGCATGGAATTGGTGGATGAAGATGGTAAAAGAAAGGTATAGAGTCCAAGAACAGAATAATTGGAGGTTATTTTCCTTGAAAGCATGGTTTGAAAATGAAAGAAAAATATGGGTAAGTTAAAAGAATAAGTCATGGATGTTAACAGGCAAGAATTGTTCAAGAGGAGAATGGTTGCCTGTGTCAAAGAAGGGTGAGAGTGGACTACTGATATTGAAATGTGACTAAGAAAATCTCAGAGGCTCCTCAAAAAGTATCAGATGAAGAGCAGAAGGTATTCTGTCAGAGGCAGTTGCCAAACTGAAGAATATGAGATAGATTTGGATGAGGGGAGCAGTAAATGGGTATTGCAAACTTGGACTTTAGAATTGAAAACTTAGAGCACTAATGTGAAAGGGAAGAAATGACATTGTGAGATCAGAATAGTAAGTGGCAAGGTGAGTGGGGTTTCTCTTAAAATACAAAAGAGCAAGAACATGTTGGAAAGAAGCCAGATTTGGATGCAAGACTAAGCAGCTCACATACCTTAGTTTTACCAGAATTAGATTGATTATTTTACTTCTCCAGTTCTGGCATTTGCAGTGCAGCAGTCACTTCAGGCTCTTACGCTTTATAATTAATTTCAGTGCTAGATACAATAAATTAATTTTGCTGGAAGTGTGGTGCAGCTTAATGAGTATTGTTTTTGAAAAATACTGGATTGACCCTCAAACTTCTGAGAAAATTCATAAAGCCATATATTTCAACATCAGTATATTTTGAGTCTATTTCACTCCCGATTTTGCATCTTTCGTGTTCATAATTTCAAGTGTATTTTCTATAAACACAAGGTGATAAAGGAGACTTCAAAAAAATTAAGTCTAACGTCATATCATATAATCATGAATCCCTTAGAAATATCTGGAGTTTTAATTAAAGGCAGTAATGCATCTCTAGATCTGTAGAATCAGTGGAGTTTGAAATTGTCTGGTTATTTCCATGTTATTTTGCCTATCTATATCTATGCATATGTATTTGAAAGTAATGTTGGTTGTTTGCTAACATACATGTATTTACTGTCTTCCTGGTTTTGAGCCTTTTTGGAACATATTCCACAGGCAGAGGAAGTGCTGACAGCTACAACCCAAGCCCTAACTACATATCCTAGGCTCTGCTTTTTTCTGTAGTGGAAGAACAGAAGGGTGTTGTCAGAAAAACAGGCACTGTCTCTTTATGTAATAGCGATTTTAAAAGAGGCAAAAGTTAGAAGGATTTTGGCAAAAAATTCACTTGGTTATTGAATTTACTAAAAACCAGTTCTTAAGACAGGCTGACAGACTTGGCCAGTTGGAGAGCAGATATGAACCTGCTCCTGTGGAGGTCAGTTGCCAAACTCCCATGGAGCAGGATGATAGCCATGCACTTGAAATGTGATAAGAGAAGAGAAGTAGCTAATACCCTTCCAGGCTGTGTGTACAGAAGCACGTCATGGAGAATGGTCCCTTCTCTGCATGATCCCAGTGACACTGAGCTTGAAATACTCTGTAGAACTTCAGGGATCATCATGTCAGAAAAAGCTGGACACACTGGGAGAAATGTAAAGAAGTGTGAATTCTAATGAGTAAAGACAGCTATTATGCCACATTAACAGTCTCTCTCTATATTTAAAATTCATCTTCTCAGAGAATATTGCAGTTGCAGTGAGAATAGGATTACAGCCTTTCACTTCTGTCCATCCTTTAGGAGCTTAAAAAACACTACTTTTGCAGTTAACAGCTGCCCCAGTGCAGTTCAGATGAAGTAAAGTAGTCTCTAGGTTTTCTGCAAAAAAGCTAAAAATTTACCTTCTCAGTTATCGCCTGTTAAGCAGCCTGCAGGCTTAGAAGCATTCAAGTAGATTATGGTGCATGTGTTATTTAGCTGGGATCATTCACATTAAATACAATGTGTGTATGTTATCTACCCTGGAAAAATGAAGCCTGTCCTAGATACAGGAGTCATATGCATCACCCTGTAATCTTGACAGATATTTTTTGAAGTTCTGTCAGTATTCATCAACAGAAAGGTAGGGTAAGCAAAGCAAGCCACAATTAAGATTGCTGGTCACAAGCAATTTCTATGTCCATAAGCTGATGTGCCAGTGAGGTATTAGAGATAGTTGTGCAGCACTCATAGTGCCCTCTACCAGGTAAGATAAATTAGTTTGATTTTTCTGATGGTATTGAATCCAGAAGTATAAAGGCTTACACACTGCAATGCAGATAGCGTTAGGAAATGTTGCCCTGTTTCGGAAATACACTGCTACTTCAGTCACCTGCTAAAGCAGTTACAGGAATGGAGCAGAGATTGCATACATAGTCAGAGTAAATTCATTGTTGGTGCTGACTCCAGGCAGTTTCTGAAATTCATTAGTGTAGTCTTTCCTGACTTCAGAACATTCAGTGTGTGTATGTCTGCACTTTAATGATGCATTTATAAACCTTTACAGGAGGAAAATCGATTTTTTAGGGATTCTTTTATCCTTAATGGCTCTTTAGTTGTTGGATAATACAAAAAATGTAAATTACAAAAATGCAAATTACAAAAATACTGTTTAGGTTCTGTATGCAGGTGTGTTAATGGTAGGGTAACTCAAATTAATTTCAGATTTACAGGAACTGACAGGGAGAGAAGAGGCAGTCTGGTTTTAATACCAGTAGAAATTGCATTAAAATCTGTTTCATCATCGTACTGCCAGACTCACAATTTGGTGATGTTACCTATGTATGATGTGAATTGTTTGGCTGAAGTCCATTTCCTTTTCTGTTGCCATTGCTGTTGCTGGCAGCTCAAGTGTGCTCGAGTAGACGTTGTGATATTTTCCAAAAGCATTGTGAGATAACACGGTGTCATATGCTTTTCAACAAATACCTGTGCAAAATGCAGAGACACTGGCAGTAGTGAGGTCACACCAAGAACTGTACTGTGCTATGTAAATATCACAGCAGATTAAACACAGAGGCATAAAAACTAGCCTTGGATTTGGCCAAAGTGTGTGTGTCTCTCTATGTGGGGCTAGTAAATCAGTAACTCAAGGCTTTTGATCTCAGCCGAGTCTGTGTCAGGAAGCATTTGGTGGGCATTTTGGGAAGGCTGCGTGGCTCTCATTGACATCAAGGTCAGGAAAATAAAGCAATGACAGATATTTTAAATTAGCAAAACTATGCAGAAGTTGTTTAGGATACTGCCTAAAACTGTTTCCTGAGCAGGTATAAAGTAGCAACCTTGATATGCAAGAATTTATGTGTTTGTGGTTCTACTGAACAAGACACTTAATAAGCAATTTCTACTAGTGAATACTTTCTGTAGGTCATTATCTTCACTTAGCAAGAAGGGAAAATTGCATTTCAAGTTACTTTGAGGCCTGCATGTATTCAGTGATCTACCTTTTAAAGTTAGTCCAGGTGGACTAGGACTCCTTGGGGAGATATGTGTATTCTGACTTTTTCATCGCTGAATGATGATGTATCTTTGTCAGGGTGTGGCAACAGTAAAATATCACCTTATATTCTATCTCTTTGTTATATTTTTTGGTCATGTGGGTAGTACATGGTTTCAAAGACAATGGGCTGACAGATCAAATCAGAACAGTTCCATAAAGTAAACGCATGTAGGCATCAATCTCCATGACACTCAAGGACTTAGTGAGCAGCACATGCTAGCTTCAGTCTTGCCTCCAGTCTAGCATGAGAAGGAAGACTACCAGGAATACTGCTTAAGGAAGCAGCAATGCTAACATTGAAGGTTGAGAAGCCTTAAAAGTGTAAGCTGGAGAAAACTTCTGCAAAGGGATGACATCTTCAAAGAGGGAGGAGTAGGAAATGAGGATTTGCAATTAGGAGTAAATTAAGCAAGATTCTAAATAATAAACATTATATTTTTGAGTACTTTTTGGATTGAGAAAAAAAAAAAATTACTTCTATCCCTCTTGTATACATTGTAGTTTGCTTTCCTAGGCAGCCATGGTACTTCCATTTTGGTGGTATTAAGTCCAGGGGGAAAAAAAAAAGAAAGGCATTTTAAGGGAGCCAAATGGACCTTTAAAATTGATCCAGGAAAGATTTTTTATTTGCCCTTAGCTAGGGAGGCTGCCTAATAGCATTTAAAATGCTGATCATACCTCACCAAAATGCAGTTGCCATCAGAGGTCAAAAATTAAATCAGACTTGGTTTCTTCTCCATCTCACAAGACAGTGTCAACAATCTCTTCCATTTCAATATTTTTTCCTCTTTTGTGACATGCTTTATTTTTAAGCCTTAGCTAATATGTTTTTTTTTTTATTCTCTAAAGCATTCTCAAGTACAAAGAAAACCATTATTCCAGGTATCATAACCAACTTCAGATGCAGCTGAAACAGGGAAGCCAGGCCTACATAAGTGTTTTTGAATTAAGGAATTCTTAAATTATCTATGCATCACTAGGAGTAAGACATTTCTTATGTTGCTGCACATTGACCCAACCATGAAGGAGCTGCACTATTCCATGCCCTATTGCTGGATAACTGCATCCATCAGAAAGGATAACCTCTTAACTAACTTAACTGTTAGGAGTCAGGAGGGTGGTCAAACACTGGAGCAGGCTTTTCTAGAGAGGTGATTGATGCCTCAGGATTGTTAGTGTTCTAGAGGCATTTGGACAATGCCCTTAATAACAGGCTTTAACTTCTGCTCAGCTCTGAATTAGTCAGTGACTTGGACAAGATGATTGTTCTAAGTCCCTTTCGACTGAAATGTCCTGTTCTATTCTACTCATACTAAAGTCATGCAGAAGTGTTCTCTCAGAGCCCTTTGGCTCTTTAAGCACCTTGCCTTATATCCTTTAATTTCTCTGTGGCAATAATCTTTAACCTTAATTTCCAGACCTATTCAGTCTCAGTTCAGTCTGCCAAACATTACTAAAACTGTAACCATATCTCTACTCCAGTAAGTTCATCAACACAGTTTGCACATGGCATTGCACAGCCCTCCATTCAGTTGGGCTGAATTCAAGCCAGCAGTCTAGCATTTAAGAGGGTTTTTTTGTTCCCTGTTACTAGTATAACCATCAGAAAATTAAGAACAAAACAGAGGAAGTACTAATGATATTAATTATAGTTCTTCTCCCTCCCTTCATATCTCCACAATGAAGAAATAATAAACCCTTTCTGAAATTTACTGAGTATAGTTATTTGCATCTCCATAATGACTCACTGAATCACTTCTTTTAAGAGATTGATAATTGATTATTTATATTTCTTCACCTATAGTTACCATCCTGAGGAATTCTTCTATACTGGATATTCTATCCTAAAAAATCTTAACATAAGGAAGAAAGATCCTATATGAATTGATGCTCTGATCGATCACTTGACTTTTCAAATTTTTATTAAGTTCACCAGAATAGCAAAGATATCTTACTGTGAGAGCAGCATACATATTGTTGCCAACAGTGACATATTAGAAGACCATCAAAAAATCAGAAGATAAACAAAATTGTTTTCACTGGCTTATTTTATGAACAGTATATATCAACCTGCAGTACCAACACTGAAGTATTCATTTTCCTTTTTTAGTACAGTTCATTTAAATACAAAAGTCTTAAGCTTGTGCTTCAACCATATCATGCTCTGGATTTGTATTAGGGTGTAATCTGCAGTAAGAAACTTACTCATCATTTACTATTTCCTTCTCTCTTTGAATTTAGATTTGGTAGATCAGCTCTCAGCTTTTTTTGCAAGAAGATGTTTATGGTAGCCAAAAAACTTATGTCCAAAGTGCTGGGTGGAGTTTTGATTACTCAAGAGACTTACACTCCATTCCTAGTTTTGGCAAAGTCTTTCTCTGTGTCTTTAGGTTTGTCAAAAATTGAGCAAAGCTTTGAGCATGTTGGTACTTTACTCACAGCTGAGCACTAAATTCAGAAAGGTTATTCAGATGAAACATGTGCTTTGGGTCATTATTTCCTTTTGGGTTAGCTTCTCCATCACTAAAATGGCCTATTGGTATATGCTTTAGTTTTGTGCTTACAGATTCTGAACTTTTCATATCAAGAATTCTCCCTTTTTTTTTTTTTTTTTCTTGAAGTGTTGAGTAGTTCATTAAAAAGAGGTTTTGCATATAGACTGCAGTGTTCTGGTTGAGCAAGTAACTTGATTGTGTCACCATTACCCCCCAGACAGTTGTTAAACATTACAATGAAAATGGAGCATCCTTCCACTTACAGTTCATACATGTAAACAAAATTAGGAAGTGAAGTATGTGCTTTACATTTGGAATTTATCTGTAAACACAACATAAATTTTCTCATAATGATAAAAATCATAATATTGTTTCTTATTTGGGTTTCTCTTTATAGCCCTGTTAACTCTCAATGTAGCACTAAAGATAGGTTACATCACAGAACGTGTACTTTAGTTTAAAAAGCAGAAATAAGCATATGTTTATCTAATAAGTACTTCTAATATACCTTGAAATTGAATCACATCTCTCAGCATCAATAGTACTTTAAACATTATATTCTTAAAAGATTATGTTCTGGAGCCTGCATTAGTGGCATTACAATCTTTTTTGCTTTCAGTAGACAAAAAAAATTGTAATATGAAATGCCTATTTTTCCTGAATTGTAAGAATGGTAAGATGTTTATAAAATCACTGATGAAATTACATGTAGGCCTTTTCCTTCTCTATCCTAAATGTATTCTGCCATCCCTCTCAAGCTTCAAATTTCATTCTAATCTGATGAGGCATGAGGTCTCTTCTTAGCCTTCTTGGGAAACAGTAGCTGCATTTACAGTGTCCTGCAAGATGACATTTTCAGATGCTCCTTGAGCTGCAGTCCTGCAACATCCCTATGCTGCCAATACGTGTGCCTCCTAGGCTGTGGGGGAAAGCATGTGGCTGTCACCTCTTTAAAAATGGTGTGGCAGAACCAGGGCATCCTTCTCTTCTCATTTACAGGACTGGCCATGCTGTCACATCGCTTACTGGAGCCCTTCCAGGAGGAAGGACATATTACACAAGAACTTCACAAGAAATTCTAGATTTAGAGCAACCATGAGTGCATCTTCAACCAAATCAAAGCTTCCCTCACCCCACACCCATCAGTGAAATGCTGTTCAAGCTGACCATCAGACTTGTATGAGACTGTGTGCATACCTTGCACACATCCACACAGTCCTTTGGCTTTCAGAGGCTATTCTCCCTGAATACTGGCTAACTCACACTTTAATGGTGCCATCCAATTGCTGGCATCACAACAGGTGTGTGAGCCAAAACCACCCCATGGCTGGCCTTTATCAAGTGAAGATGCATCAATGATCTTGATCCAATGGTAGCACAGCCAGCATGTCACCATAAGAAATCACACAGGTTCATCTTACCTTTACTTGGTTAGATAACATTTCTTGGTTCTGCTTTCCAGACGAGTTTCTCCTTAGGCACTCAGATGTACCATGTCTAGATCTACTGCTTGCTTGAACTGCAAACTGAAGAACAAGAGTGCTGTGTTTATTTCCTGGTCAGATAATCCCGCTTCACCTTCTCCCCACCCTCAAACTCTATTCTCTTCCTAATTTAGATCAGCCAGCTAAGAAATATTACAAGAAAGGATGTTAGTGGCTCTCTTTACAAATTCCCTTGACCCTTGTTTCTTTAAAATTGTGCTGTAGGTTGCTCTTATGATGAAGGACTCCCTTAACCATGTCTGTAGAGTCATATCAAAGGGGATAAGGTAAATCCTGACAGCTCCTAGTCCTTAGAAGGGAGTGGGAGCTGAGTTCTTTCTGCTTGGAGTCAGTGGTTTGGATAGGTGCATAATCCAATTGTACTGGATACAGTGAACAGACATTTAAAAAGTATTTGGACAATATCCAAAGCTAACTTCAGCATAGGGCCAAGAATTTCAGTGTTGGAAAGACTTGCACACATCCATTGGAGGCAAGGGATGTATCTCTAATATTCATGTGTGATGTACTGGGGCTGGGAGGGAGGGCTGTTGTGCTGTGTTAAGGCAATGGCTGAATTTCTGGTCAGACACCCTCAGATGTTACTTGGATGCAGCATTCCCTGGTGGAGCTCAGTGTCACATAGCATCAAATATTGCCAAATACCCAGTAAAAGTGTGGCATTTTTTAGCCTTTTGAAACTTAACTTCTTCGGGAAACTTCCGATTATATTTTTTACTTTTCACTCCACCAGTCTCTTGGGGAGACATGGGCAGCTGAGACCATGGGTTCCCTTCTATTTTCAGAAACAGCTTGGAGGTCTCTTGATGAGAGGGCTTTTCTCTGGCCAACTTTGGGAGGCTTTTAGTTGATTGTAGGAAAGGATGGGGAGGGATGACATTTCTGAGGTCATTTCTCATGTCATTTTATGATGTTTCCCTTATGAAAGTGTCTTCAGTTTGTCAAGTGCTGTCAGATATTAGTAAAAGTCAAATCTTTACATATATGAGGCAGTGCAGTCTAGTCACAGTAAGTGAATTTTCAGAATTTAGGCAGCATTGTGAGACTGAAGAGATAGTATTCCAACTGGATGCTTTAACCACAGCAGTCATAAAGAGCAAGCTAATGTGAATATGGATCTGTCCATAATAAGTAATCATTGCAATTTGACAGCTCCGTGGCTTGGGCTTAAAGATTAGTCAGAGCTCTTTTAGCTATCCTTTTCTCTTTACACCCTTAATTATATCTAATGTGAAAAGATATTAAAAAAAAAAAAAAGTTGATGCATGTTAAACCCCTCAGCATTACCTTATGTATCTCAGCAAAGAAGGAAGGAAATCCCCGACATGACCGAGAATTTTTTGAATGGTGATCATATCTGTAACTTTATATATGGAAACTCTTAATTTGCGTTGTGCTGCCTTTCACTTTCTCCAGGAAGATTATAAAAAGCTGTGATTCAAGCCTCTAGTTCTCTCCCTCTGTGCAGGCTTAACTCCTCAAAACTTCCTGCTCAATGTCATTTGAGAACAAATCCTGGCTTGTCTACGTCTAGCCTTCTTTCTTAACAGCTCCCTATTTCCACCCCTGGTTTTCAGAGATGCCAAAAATGTTGTGATTTTCCTGCTCAAAAGACCTTGCATGCCGAGTAATTCTTCTTCTCAGCAATGCTTACTTACCAGATGACTCAGTAACTTCCAAAAGCTTCATGCTGCTCTTCCTTCCTCTCATCTTCGCAGTGCGTAGATATGCATATGCTTCTGGCATCTGTAGAAACACTGTATCTGCCTAGCACAGTTAGAGTCTCCTTTAAACTAAAAAGCAGAAAAATGTGTGCAGGCATTCTTCTCTGGGCACAGAATTTCTCTATGACTTAAAGCAAAGATAAGCCTCACTTAGAGAAGGGTAATAAAAAAAAAAAAAACGCCATATAAAAGAAAGAAAAAAAAAAAAAAAAAAAAAAAAAAAAAAAAAAAAAAACAAACCAAAGAAGATTGTGGTTCTAGCAAGGATAGAAGTGGAGAAGCAGTTGCAGTGTATTTTTCAGAAGCCATATTTGAAAATACAGGAAGATTGTTGGCAGTTTTTTGTTCACAGAACTCCTCAACTTTTGACTTCTTAGGAAAACTGATCCTGGAATCTGAGATGTGACCTCTAGGAAGTAAAACAGAAAATATTGCCTACAATGCATACAGATTTACAACAGTTTTGTTTCTTCAGCACTGTTTGCTCAAGTCTTACCATTAAACAATTGAATCTGAGAACCAAAACTTGAAGCAGAGTTTGTCAGCTGTTAACAGCTGTATAGACATGCACTTTGAGTCCTAGTACTGAATGTGCATGTGGGTGTTTAGCTAGAATTTGGGGAGAGGATATTCTTCACACTTGCTGCTCTGTAAGTATATTCCTGGTGTATATCAGAGAAATTATATTCCTGCCTTCTAAGCAGGAATTGTATTTGTGACTAGAATGGTTAACCTGGTCTTCAGATGGGAGTGATTGGTTCTGGAAGACAAAGCCAGCATGTGAGAGTTCAGTGCATATGTATGTGTGTGTAAGACAAGCTGACAGTCACCCAAAGGGGAAAAAAGCAATTCAAGCCCTTTTTCCTGTAGTTTGTAAGAGCACAAGAGACATTTCATTCTGATGCAATGCAAGACAGTGTAGTCTGAGATCCCAATGCAATAGTTTTGCTGTGAGCTTTGTTTTGATCTTAATATTTCTATTACGCTATTTTTCAGGCCCTGATTATATCAAACAAAAATTTCAAGAAGGGATGGATGCAAAAGAAAAATCTGAAGAAAAAGGTCAGGAGAAACCACCCACCCCAAAAGAGTCACCTCACTTTTATCGAAAAGGTACTACACCCCCTCGAACCCCAGAAGCAAGCCCAAGAAATAGTCCTTCTCTTTCTTCTGAGACTTCTCCTTCAAAACAACTGAAAAGGCAAAGCTCCACTTCTGGGGCAAGACTCAGTCAAGAAAAAAAGCTTTTAGCTACTGAGAATATAACACCCACAACTAACAAGCCTTTATATTCAAAAGCACCAGTGAAGGAAGAAGTAGCTGGGAAACACCAGCCAAAGTTTTCAGCCCAGCACAATCCCAGCAGCACAGAGAATGGGGAGCTGCATGGTCACTACCATGGCTATTATGTAAAAATGAATCCAACAGCGCTTCCACAGGAGCTCAGGGAAGAAGATGAATATGCCAACCCTTCACCATCAACTCTTGCACGGATACCACCCTCTCAGAAGTCAAGTCCTGCTAGATCTGGGGGTAAGCCAGATGCCAAAGAAAACAAGCCTGACATAAAAATTAAGAAACCAGAATTTGCTGCACCAAAGAACCCAGCTAATAATGAGTCACATTCAACAATGGAGAAAGAAGTAGGAAACAGCTCGGTAAGTACTGCAAAAAACATTTTCACTTTCACTGCCCTTTTGCCTCCGAGTGCTGAGCTTTGCAACCTAAGCACAGGCAAAGCTCACTTCTGTCAAATCTTCATCTGGTTACAGTCTGCTAGCTAAAATCCTCTACACCTGGAGTGAGGAAGAAATATTTCAGTCTGGAATGAGCAAAGGAGTTTTAAAACTAGCCTTTCAGATCAGTGTGAATCTTAATTTCGTTATTATTTTAAAATAACATGTTATCTTTACATTATCAATAGCTATGATAAAAAGGAGTGATGACTAGTAGCATTTCTATTTCATGTTACAAGAATAAGCCAGGGTATGAAATTCAGAATCTGTGATGGTGATTTTCTGATTTTGGGCCAAGAGAAACTCAGGAAAGCATTAGATTTACATCCTAAAGTTAACCTTTAGTGAATGAAGAGTTCTAGATAATTGTCATAATGTTTCTCTTTTATAAGCATTGTTTCTTTGAGTCATTTTTGGTGATACTCTACAAAACAAACAGTGTGTCATTATTGATAGGATAAACAGAATGGCCCATTTAAAGAGATCCAGATAGCCTAGTACTAAATGCAGGCAAAGCACTTGAATAATTGACACCAGACTTCACTAATAAAGAATTTAGAAATAAAGAGGGTGAGTCATTTCCAACCGACATGAATTGTAAGGGGTCTTGACAAACAAGTTTGACATCTTCAGGTGTGACAGAAGAGTAATAATCTCAGTCAAGAAGGTCACTTGATTTGCTTTTACATAGTCATGTATTCTGACAAGGAAACCAGAGCAATGCAAAGGTTAAATATCACATTAAAAGAATTTTTTAAAACTGACTGATGGTTCTCAAAAAGTAATTAGAAAACCATATTATTCTGGTGAGGTCATTCTTACATTAATTCTGTTATTCTAATCACATTCTTGTTAATGCCATACAAGAGGACATGAGAATATTGTCCATGAGCTTTATAGAAGACACAGAGACCAGGAGAGAGGTAATAGAGGCAAATACAAGCTTGTGCAAATCAACTGCTAAGGAGGCTGAAAGTATAATTATCCATGGCAGCGCAGCAAAATATAATATTGTATATGAAAGACAAATTACAGAGCCTGGCTGTGCAGGATCAGAACTGGAAAAGGTTGGTAGATCAGGAGCAAGAGAGGCAACTGAACATGACCTCCCAGTCTGCTGCTGTTGTTCAGAGATGTTAATATAATCCTTAGATTTATCAACAGAAAAGATTAAGCAAGAGTACATGGGAGTCTGTTATGTCTGCTTTTGGCACGGGTGCAACCATTTCTGGGATAAAATAGTTTCCATAAATCGAGGATTTAAAATGGAAAAAAAACCTTGAGAGGAAGTCCCACAAAGAGCTGCAGGAATAATTAAAACATATCTTACAATGAAAGATTCAAGGTACAAAGCCCCCTGACATACTAAATCACTTTCTGTAAGTGTGCTTTATAGAACAGTTTCCCAGGCTAACAAACAAATGTGTAAGAAGATCCAACAGCTAGAAAGATTCAGATAGAAGTCTTGTTTTAAGTTGATTATAATGATCTTAATTAAATGTGCCAGTCAGTTTTCAGATGCCAGGATTTTGAGCCATGACTGAGTAGTTTGATAATGAGCATTTTGCCAAGATGATATTCTCTAGTACTGCAGGAAGCTTTTATTCTGTTTTGTGCAGATCAAAGTAGATGTTCACAGAGGTTTTGTAATCTGCAAATCTGTATTACAGCTGATATCAGCCCTTTAACCTTTCAAATCTCACAGATATTACTCCTATGTAGGGTAACACAAAGCTGACAGGCTTGTAAATGTTGAGTGAGCATGTACAAAATTTAGGCTGAATTGGAATTGGTTTTTAGCTCTGGTGAAAATAAGTCACTAGAAATAGTCCTTATTTTTCCTTCATGCTAAATAATATTTTGAAGCTGGGGGAGGCTTTGTCTTAACAAGTAGAGTACCTGAGCAGCAGTTTATTGACCTTCTAGAATAATCAGCATAAGGACCATGAACCTACAGCCTGTTATCATGAAAGGTGTAAAAATGATAAGATGTTGTGCATTAGCTACTGATTGTTCACTGATCCTGCAGTGGTATCTGGGAACTCTGTTCTAGGTTCCTCTACTTCATTTGGAGCATTCCAATCTTATTACCAGCATTCTAATATGAAAGGAAGGAACATAGATTTTAGGAATTCATTTTTACTATAACATTATCTTAAGATGTATGTAGATGGATGTGGGTGTTTTTCAAAGTTTCTAGTCTTTTATATGTGTCTGTAAATTTGCCTTTATAGATTAAATTTCCTGCATGCTTATTTCTTCAAAGTGCTGAGAGTAAAAATGCTAAACTAATTAAAGCAAACAAGAGTAGCCTACTGGCCTAGCAGTCTGAGGGAGAAACAGTACAGAATGGCTATTAACTTTGCTGGAGACTTTTAATTTTCAGTATCACCTTTCAGCTTCAGGAAGACAGTAGCCTGTTCTGCAGTGCTCCTGGACTGAGCTCAGCAGTGTGTTGGAATTGAGCAGTGACTAAGCTAAGAGAGCACAGTTACTGAGGAGAAGCCAGATTCATAGAATCATAGAATAGTTTGGGTTGGAGGGGACCTTCATCTAGTTTCAACTTTCCTGCCATGGGTAGGGACACCTTCGAGTAGACCAGGTTGCCCAGAGCCCCATCCAGCCTGGTCTTGCACATTTTCAGGGATGAGGCATCCAAAGCTTCTCTGGGCAACCTGTTCCAGTGTCTCACCACTGTCACATTAAAGAATTTCTTCATAATATTTAATCTAAACTTAATCTCTTCTAGTTTAAATCCATTCTCGCTTTTCCTAATAAATGTACTTTTTCTTATCCCAGATGCTTCTGAATGTTGAGAGACTTCAAAATAGATTCTAGAGTTGCATTGGGGAATTATTTTATTTCAGTAAGAAACTGCAATTGCTTTTTAGTCATTCTGACAAATGGTTTTGTAATGCTTTAAAAGTAAGTCTGCCTTAGACATAAAAGTTCTAAAATATATTTGTTAAGGAATATAAAGAAAAAAAACTTCTCACTCTCATGAAAAGAGAATGATAAAACATGATTTTGGAATGCAAAAAAAATGGATCTATTAGCATTTATTGAGCACTTTTGTTAGATTATCTGAAAGTGCTGTGTAAAATTGTGCTGTGCTTTTTCCAGGTTTCCGGTGATAACGCATTAAGAGCACAGATACAGAAGGGAAGATTTTCAGTTCTTCCTTCTATGTGTCTAAATCAAAGCCATTTCTCATATCTGAATGAAACATCAGCTTTAATTTGGATTGAGAACTTTAAACAACTTTATTTGCAGCAAAGCTTGTAGCAGCTGTTTTAGTTATCAAATTCATGTTTCATATTTTCTGTGAATATTACATCCTTAAGAATGTCTTTGAGTATCATCTGTGCTATAAGTTAGTTATAGGAACAGACTTGATTCTCTAAATATCCCCATTTCTGGCATTATATTTAAAAAATATCAGCACATACTTCTTATGCCACACATATACATGTGTTTCTTTGTGCACTTACTCTCTGGTGTTCAAAAATCAAAGTTTGAAATTATTCCAGAACTCAGAAGAGTCGCAGTTTTATCGAGGTGAAATCCTGCATAAAGCACAATGATAAAGTCACCTGTCATTTATGAGAGAAAAATCACCCCTGTTTCACTGAGAGTGAGGCTCCTTCACATTACCTTACATTCACCACAGTGTGAAGTGTTCACAGAGACACTTGACCACAAACCAATACTGTTGTTTCTAACTGGTCATTAGCAGCCTCTAGCCTCAGTTTCAGCTTGCATGCTGCTGTCTCACCCTGAATATGAGCTGATTGGAGATTCTCTTGGATTTGAGTGAAAAAAAGAATTGAATTTCACAAAACAGTATTGTAGTGTACATTCATGAATACACTTTTTTTTTGCCTGATATGTGTCCATGTGCTGCCCTAGGGCAGATAACAATTCCAGGCACAAATGTTTTACTAAACTGTAATTTTTTTTAATTTTTTTTTTTTTTTCATTTGGCAGGTAAAGTTTTTTAAACATGCATTTTTTTAGCCTGGTTTTTACCAGAATGTTACTCCTATCTTTTTGTTCAATTCTCATCTTTTTGTTCGCCTAACATCCATCCATAGTAAGGGCTGTAAATACTGTGATGTTTGAAAAATAGATCAATATTTGCTGGATCCTAAAATAAAACCTCTGAGCAAGAACTTTAGGATAAATTTAATGGCTATTCCTAATGCAATGGAATTACAAGCCTAGTCTTTTATTTCCTGGCACTACATTTTAGGAAAATAACTTTCTTCCCCAAATGGAAACTAATCATATGGCTGTATTTTGAACTACATAAATGTCTAACTTACAAGGAACTGAAACAGTAAATTTAAGCAGGACTGCAGGTTTTCTACTACAGCTTCTTTAGTGCACCTGTTCTAGTCACTCTAGGATTGTTCAAACTAATTTTGGCTTTTGCTATTTTAAGCCCTTGCAGGACACTAAAGCCTTACTTACGGTATTTGTCTTAGAGCATTTTAAATGCTTATTTCATAGGTGTCTACAAAACAGGTGGCAGTTCATTGCATAATAACTGTGTGCTCCATAAATGTTAGATCATTTTTTAGTGTACCAGGAAATCCTGCTTTCGGCTGAAATGTATAGTTATCAAAAGGTAAAGCACAATGCACGTAGCAGGCCAAAGAATATGAGCTTTACTTCTTTGTATAAAGAGATATCTTTATGATATTTCATTATCATAAAGAGATAACATCTTTTTCTGTGATCTTCGTGTGAACTCAACAGCCCAGTTCTTAAGGTGTCACTTGCTTCTGTCTTTGTAGACAAGACTTCTTGATTCAGAGCATAGCCCCTGGGGTTTTTAACCTAATTTATCCGATGTTACTGTGGTGAGATTGGTATGCCTAACCTGACAGATGCATCCAAAGAGAAGTCCCCTTCCTCTCCAACAAGCTTAATTACTTGAGACTGTGCACTAATGATACCGAGCTGCCATTAGAGCTGCAGTCCCAATTTGGCAATCAGCAAAAATCTGTCTTGCAGCTACCAGGATGCTGTTCCATGATGTATTTCAGGTAATGAACAAGTCCTTGGCTCCTGTGAAGACACTGTAGGTTCCATTTTTTTTTTTTCAGTTGCAATAAATCAATGTGATTTTCATAGACGTTCTTTTCAAATATGCAAAGTACTAGTGATGGCCAAATACTGAAAAATTTTAATCATACTTGGCAATGATCTTCACAGTTCCGTGCAATTCGTGGTGCAGTATAAATATACAGTGCAGTATAACTGTAAAATCTTCAGGTGGGATTCCAGCCTTTAAAGGAACCATTGACCTGATTTGAATCACATGGGCAGTCCCTATTAGAATCACAGGATTATGGAACCATGGAGCGTTTGGGTTGGAAGGGGACGTTTGAAGACTGTCTGGTTCTGACCCCTGTGCCATGGGCAGAGACACCTTCCACTAGACCAGGTAGCTCAAAACCACATCCAACACTTCCAGGCATCCACAGCTTCTCCTGGCAACCTGTTCCAGTGCCTAACACCAGAAAGAAAGATGTTGAACCCACATCTGAAAGTTCTGGAAATTAATAATATAATCAAATCACACTTCTGCAGAGAGCAAGGCTGCTCACAGTGCCGTGGTAACCATATCTGGAGCTGTGCTTTCCTTTTATGCCTGTTCTCTGTCCTCGAGTGTCTCATATGCTTTGGCACATGGTGAGTCACTTCCACTAAGTGGAAGTGGAAGAAACATGGTTCCACGTCTGTTCTGTGACTTGATGGTTGAAACATACCACTGGTAAGTGGGAGCTTGTTATTCAGAATCAATTTGACTGAGGTGTCATTAAACCTGGTCTTCAATTTCCTAGTGAATATTTTAGACATTCCACCATTAAGCAAACTCCTGGTGCAGCTGCCAATACCATTACCCCTATGGCATCATTTAATTGGCATTCTGATAATCTCAATCATTTTTTCAACTTGAACATGTGCTTCTCAACATGTGAACAGACACCTCTGAGTTGGTGCAAAGGGAACTTGATGGCTGTTATGGATAGAGGTTCTGGTGAGGTTTAGACTCACCAGAGATTTAAGCAGTACCTAACATAATGTATTTTGTGACTTAGTCAGAAGCTTAGCAGCCCACATCTGGCCTGCCATCTGAGCTACTGTGTAAAGATGTGGTCTGATAAAGGTGTTTAATGAGACTGTTTCAGGAGAGCATGTGATATAATAATGACACAAGTACTATTCCATAGCTTCCCAGTTACACTGTTGCAGCAAATTACTAATAGCAAGTTCTTACACCTTAGCTTTCCAGAAATTATACAGCTGATGTTAGCACTATGTTGTCATGAAGCATAATGAACTTCTCTAAGGCATGCCTCATGTGAAAAGTTAAAACACTATCATTTCTCATTCAATATATACCTTCTTATGCAAGCCAGTGATTCTTGTATAGCTCAGAAGATAATTTCCCGCACAGATTTTCTGGTGGGCTTTGTGATTTAGGAAAGTATTGTCTAAATGAAAAGTTTCTCTATTTCTGCTTACAGTGCAACTGTAAAATAAGATTATAAAAATCTTTGTAAAATTATGTTGTAGTAAACCACATACGTTAAAGGTGGAAGAGAACTGAGAATTTTCATCTGTTGAGACATTTTTTCAAGTTGATCATTAGAAAGCATCCATTTAAAAAAATATCCAGGATTACTAAAAAGAGTTAAAAACTGTTCTCTGGATTTACAGAAATACTAAAATTGTATAATGATTTAAATTTTCTAACCTATTTTAGCTCTAGCTAGGAACGGAAGGAGTTTTTTGATTTTTCATTTCTGCAGTACATAGCTCTTTAATATAAGTGTCTGACTAAAGCAAAACAAGTTTAATTTTGCAGCTGTAAAATGTGTTTTAATCTGTAATGGAAACAGGTTTGTTAGTGCAATGGTAAGTAAATTTTCTTTTCTATTTGGTTTATCAAAAAAGTGTATTCTTTTCATAAAGCATCTTTGTTATATCTGTTTTGAAATGGGTTGGAACTAGAAAAGAAACCCTCTGTAAGAATGAAGAGCAGCACCCTGGCTTCCCTAAAGCAGTTTACATTCTTTTTACATTTTAAGCTGGCATTGGTTTTGTGTTGATGGGTTTGTTTCCATTTGTTGATGCAGTTGTATTTGTCAGGTGGCTTAATCTCAGTGTGATTTAAAACAGTGGAGTAATATACTCTTTCACCTGTATTTAGCCAGCTCAGATAACAGATTATATTTATCTCACCTGAATATCAAGGCTGTGTGTCAGCAGCAGGGTCTGTTTTCTTCAGAGCAAGGTCAAAACCTATAGGAATTGTGAAGTCAGGTCTCGTTCATTGCTGTGCATGTGTCGGGGTTGCATTAATTCTGGTATCTTTATTTTATTTTCAGGGCCCTAACTCAGTCATGATCGCCCTGGTAATGCTGTTGAATATTGGTTTAGCCATTCTTTTTGTCCATTTTCTAACTTGATTGGAATTAGGAAAGGTAAGAAAGGTCTTGCTTTCGTATAAAATCACCATATCCACCCCACCTTAAATGATAAAGATTTAATTTCTTCACATACTTTTAATGTTCCCCACTTTATTTTAGCTATGCCTGAATGTGATTCAACATAGTTATTTAATATTGTAACTGTTTTGACCCTTCAGTGAAGTCATGACAACTAGTGGTGTTAGCCCACAGTTCTCTGCAGTTGTGTCATCAGCCTTTTAAATGGCACCTGTCATACTCAGACACAGGGAAGGAGGCTTGGAATTAGGATGGGACGCAAGAGAGATGAAACTTGGAAAATTCAGCCAGGGGCCCAGATCAGTTTCTCTGCTGGTGGCTCGTGGCTTTGGGGTCCTCTGAAAGCTGAAGCAAGCAGCCATGTTGGAAAACAAACAAAATAATCTGCTGAAGCAGCCCTGCCAGTGAAGTGCGTTGGCTTCTCCATCTGTTCCAGCAGAGTGTAACTAAACGGGAAATGCACGGAGCTGCACTTTTTGTTGATGGAAGTTAACAGCTGCCTTACTATTTTACCGTCTGATGTTTTTAGTGGGGAGATGGGAAAACGACTGCCAGAGGAATGTGGTCAGAGGATTCTGTTGCTGTGGAAGTGATTCCAGCGTTCACTCCTATCTCATTAGAAGAAATAGTTAGCAACATCAGTCACCAGTCTTATTCCATTACCTGCTGCTTTTAACATCTCCTGCAGTGTTCTGGGAGATCGAATTTCATTTGCCTGTGCATGATTCTGTTCATTTGTTGTTTATGAAATTTGATGTATAGCCATAAAGTAGTGTTTAGTCCAACCTGGAGAAGGCTACCAGTTCTGCCTAGCAGCAGAAGCAGGAAATCAAATGTATTTTCCTAGTCCAGGGATAAAATTCTTAAATTCATTTTCTTAAACCTGGAGAGTCATTTTGCATTAAGGTTCAGTAAATAACACACCAGTACTGCAAAACTTAAAGGTACTGCTATCTTCCTTAAGATGCTCAAATACTTATGCCAATACCAAGCAAAATTTTTCATAATAAAGAAAAGAATCTTACATTGGTACAAGCACATTCTAAACAGGAAATAGAATATCAAAATAAGCCAGGAAAAGTGAGATACAGGGTTTGCATGTTGATTTTTTTTTTTCTTTTTTTCTTAATTCTGGTGCTGTGGTAATTGGTGATTTGAATTACTATGTTGCAACACTGAGGTATTTTGACAGCAGTTAAAATAAAGTTTTGTCCGGGTGCAGATTAATGCCAATGACAGTAAAGCTAGCTAATGCTCATAATAAATCATAACTTTAAAATGCTAGATTTGTGTTGAATACATTCAGGTAGAGCATTTAAAAATGTTAAGTGATTGTTTATTGATTTGATGCCTTCAGTGTCTTTAAAGTCCATTTATAATTTTACCTCAGCATTAAAAAAGCCTCAAAATTTTTCATTTGGAAAGTTCGTCTTAAGTAGTTTCACAGCCCTTTGTTCAAACGATGTGATCACATTTCTTTTTATGTGCCATTATACTGTAATTATTGTACCCTATATTAATCAAATGCATGCTTATTTATTGAAGGTATGTGGTGTGATCATTTGGCAAGCAGACGTTTTAATTTAAAGCTGCGAAAAGCAAAGGGCTTGTATTACGGTTTATTTTACCTCTATTAGAAAATCTTTCATACAGTATAGTTTTTGAACCTGTTTGTAAACTTTCTAAGTTTTTGCATGGTTTAATGGGCAACATTCTTACAAAATACATTAGCTACTTTTTGATGCAGCGTAGTAAAGTACCGTAGGTAAGGACTGAATATTGTGCAGCGAAGCAGCTCCGAGCAGGGCAGTAACACCGTGGTGTTTTTTACAGAAGTGTGTTGAGAATCCTGTGTTTTGACCAGTGTGGATAAAGAAGAAAGCAGAAAGAGAGCATATGAAAATAAAACTTGTATATTTATTTTTAAAAATAAAAGGAAACAAAGTTTAAATTGTGTTTTAAATTTAGGAAAGTAATTTTTAAATAAGAACAAACTTTTAAAAGTTACTGTGTAAGCCTTGAATTAATGGATGAAATGTTCCATCCCACTGTTAAATCACCCCCTGTCTCCTTACATGGAGAGGTAATTTTGTAACTGACATATTTAATTCCTATTAAATGTTTATTTAAAATACTTTATGCTCTGGAAATAATGGGTAACAAAGCTTATGAAAAATGTTTATAAATTTAAGTAAGCATGTTAGTACCATTTATAAATATGTATGATTTATAAGCTTTTTTAAAACAAAGCTCAAACAAATTGTTGGTATTTTTCTAAAATGTGCACAGTTGTATTTTACATGAAAGGCTATTTATAATTGGTTGTTATACTGTACACTACATTTTGGACAGCACAATTAAGCCTGCCAATGTACTTAAAAATGTCATTTTGTCTATTTAAAGTTTCTTGCTGTCAAAGAATGAACTCTTTATCTATGAGTTTCTCTATTTATAATTCTTGACCCAAAATGTACAATGTACAGTTTTCACAACTGTATTTGCTCTAATAAAAATAAGTTGGTTATTAATAGAGTTTCAGACTACTTTTTCCTGTTTATGAATTACTTTGTTCACTCTTTGGACGCAATTTTTTCTAACTAATCCAAAAAACAGGAGTGAAGCAGGAAAATGGGTGAAATTCTAGTCCCTTTGAAATAATTGTGAGTTACTGTTTTCAAGAAAAGTGATTCTGGGAAACAATTAAAAATAAATTAAAAAAAAAAAAAAAGAAAAGCTTCCCTTTGTGTCTTTNCCTAAGGAAAATCTTTGGCTCTTTAAGGAAAGAAAAATGCATTCTCAAGAGAAGTCAGCAGAAATAATTTTAATGCCAAAAAGTTTTAAAGTGAACATCAGCAAGATTATTCTTCTCTGACATTTGTGATCCACAGTGCATATGTTCAGAAATCAAAGCGTCCATGAATAATTTCATAGGGTGTATGAATGTGGTCATATACTCAGGCATATAAAAATGTGAACAGCAACAAGCAAAAGATGTGCACAGAAATAGACAAAAGTTCTCATAATTTTCAAGTGATTTCCCATCTGAGGTGTTTTTACCAGTGGTCCATATTACAAATGGTGTTACGTGGCCATGCATCTGCTGTGCCTAAAGGAAAACATTCTCCATGCACAACCTAATGCTTCAAGATCTGCTCCAGCACGGAAAATTTCACCCCGCTTCCAGCAAGGAGAGCTTTTCTCAGGCAAAGCAGTTTCTCTTGGCACAGTTGTGTGTTTGCCCACAGGTGCCAGTAAGCAGTGAGCTCTCTCACCCTTGAATCTCAGGCCTGGCTTCTTGGACAGCTCCATTTATCCGGTTAAACCATATGTACAGTGTACACAGACAGCAAGGGAACAAGGGTGAGGTGCCGTAGGCTGAAGAAAAAGAGAATCATCTGTCATGGCTTTTAAGGCCTTTCTTTACTTAGTGTGTGTGTATATATATATATATTAGTTTGCCTTTCCATCAGAAAAGCAATAAGGAACGTGAAGAGCGAGGAATTGTTGGCATTTGCTTCCCAGAAGGAGAGGTTCACTTTGAAAGCAGAAATTTTGAGACATATGGCTCCAACTTGCCTTTCAGATACAGACGTATGTTAAAAAAACCATAAATGCAGCCTAGTGCAGACTTCAAAAGAAGTAAACACCTCTTTCTGAGAGTTAAATTAAAAACCTTGAAATAGTTATTTACAGAACTTCTAATGATGTTCTGTGATTACATATTTATTAAATTTCTCTGTTAAGACACACAGTGTGAAAAGATTCTGACAATAACGTAGGTGCAAGTATAAAAGCCTGGAGAATTCAGCACATGCTGAGCCTCACTAACATTCTTAGTTGTTATTAATAAAACATGGCTGTGAATTGTATCTGAATGGTTTTACTCATAGCTCATTTGAACTGTTTAGTCAGGGGAGATGGTTCTACAGGCCATTCTCCTATGGAAATGTAATTCAGTAAACAAAGCAAATTAAGAGAAGGGAGATTAAATAAGCCTTTCAAATGAAGTAGTCTTCTCATTTTCTCATTTAATATTCACAGAAACGGCCAAAAATAGATATTATGTTAAGTCTGAGCAAGAAGCTGTGTATGCCAGCATGCTGTAGCTGAGCCATCTACAGTATCCATCTCCATTTTTTTACTCCACACAGAAACTGCAAACTAAGAAACATTACACTTCCCACCCTTGTAGGAGGTAAATAAAATTTTCATACTCAACATCTTTAAGAAAAAACAGTCTATAATGTCTATGGCTGTAAACTAGAAGGAAAAAAGCCACTTTCTCTATCTGAACGGTTTATGTTGTGACCATGACTGGAACAGCAGAATAAACCCCTCACCCCCCTAAAACCAATAGCAAAAATAAAGCTGTTAATGGAATTTGATAACAATCTCTCATGTTTCTTCCTTTTACTTGCTACTAAGAGGGGATGGTGGGGGAGAACAGGGAACAGCTTTTTTTAACCGGATAATCTAAATTTCATCCTGTCAGTATGTGCTTGCTTCAGCTAATGCTTTTCACAATCCCTTGGGACTGGTTATCTAGGAGATTTTAGGTGCAAACTATTGAATGCCATTTCTTCAAGAGGGTTTTGAATTTTTCTCAGTAATGAAAAAAACCAGGATTTCCTTTACCACCAGCAAAAGTGGGTTTGGTGGTACTTTTGCTGTACCGTCACTGTTTTTCTAATTACCTTCTGTCCTTCACTGCCCACCCACCTCCCAGTTCTGACAAATTCAACTTAAATCAGTTTTGCCCTGCATGTGGACATTGACCCAGGACTTCAGCTGGCCACTCCGGAAGCTTGTGTTTTCTGTGGGCCACTGGTTCAGTGTTTTTAGCTCTCTGTGGCTGTAGAGCCTGTCTCTCCTGCAGTTTGCCCCACAGCAAACTGCACGTGTCATATCACAGGTTTCATTGGGTCCATTCTCTGCATACTGTCAATGCTGGTTTATGCAACTGTATTATAATTTCAAATCTACTCTCATTGTCTCCAGTGTCAGGACAGTGATTTAATTTAAATACAGTGTGTGGGAACTGAAAAGAAAAATACTGAAAGTGATGCCATGCACAGAGATTTCTGATGGCTCTTTGGAATTCATACTAACCAAGGTAATGCTGACATTATTCAGAAAAAAACCTAGTACCAGCTGGGTTAGGAACTCCTCTACAAATTCCAGCACTAAGATTGGGAAAAAGATTGGTCGTGCAGCTGAAGCTGATTCTCAAATCAGAAGAGCAAGGAGTCTGAGGGTTGTGATTTACTGGGACAGTGCAGTAGGATGATTTCTGGACCTGATATAGATACATGTGGATTGTTGGACAGAATAAAATGCATCCTGTGTTGGAAATCTGGGGTTGTTCTCCTGCCTGAGCTTACATATGTCTTCCTCCATGTCTTACATCAATTGATCAGGCAGCTCTGTGGAAGTTGGGTCACATACATTTAGACAAGGACTAGCTTTTACATTCATAAGTGCCTTCAATACTAATTAAATAAAGAGCAATAAATGATAGGTGAATCATAGGCCTTAAGGCATGGGCTTTGAATCCTGCTTTTTTAATGTTGATTTCTCCAGACTGGAAGAAAATACAGAATACAGTCAAAGAGTAGAATTTCAGGTGTTGTCTTTCACAATAATAAGTATGTCAATCCACAACAGTACCCTAATTCCTTTGAGATCATACATTAAATTGAGAAAGAGACGTGTCTTTCAACTTTACAGTCTGGTTCACTGGATGGCAGCTTGACAGAGACACTGTATTAGACCACAAAACACAGATACTGTCCAAGAGTTTTGAGAATGGCTGCCTGTATTTACATTTCTTCATCTACACCTAATGACGTAAATTTAAAAATTTCCCAACTTCTGGACATCCCATGGTTAATACTCAGAGACATTTTGGGAAGGGGATAAGGGGGAAATCAGATGTTACACTGAAAACTGCAGTCTATGAAAATGTTCAATCTGGCCTACAAAATATGCCAAAGGTTGAAAGCATTTAGATCTGGGTTTTGAATCAGTCATTGGAGCTACAGGCTCTGGTTTTGGGATTTCAGTCAGAATCCAAATCTGGATCTGATTCCAAAGGCATACAAGTGAAATACTTGAACCAGGAGTGCTGTTAAGGAAGGGGCTGGAGGGAGAGGGAGTTACTTAAAATCAGGCTGCTGTAACTCTGGGTTAATTAAACCATTACACTCTGTACTTTTGGAACAGTGTCATTAACTTTATTTAACATAGCAATTTTACTATATTCAGGACATGTTCCACAGAATACCTCAGAAAGTATCATCATTCAAGGTAATGGTGCTTAATTACTTACCCAGTTTTAGCTGCAAAGTACTTTTATCATGTAATACCACGAAGTCTTCAAAAATATTGTAAACTGCCTTCCATTTAATTATGACAGCTCAGTTCTAGATTTTGTTTAGGCCACTGATGAGAAAGTCACTAAAGAATGAGATCAGCTACCATGGAAACTGAACACAGAGGAGCACCAGCAGCATTTCACAGGGGCTAGGACTAAAAAAGACATTCTGCATAGAGAAGTTATTTGAAAGGCATTTACATCAGAGTGGATAGCTTCCATGCATTCCTGCCATTCCAAGACAACACATTCCTGGCATAGGCTGCAACAAGCCTCCACATGCACCAATGATATACAGCACAAGAGGCATTGTCAGAAAGATTGGAAATGAATCTTTAGGACAAGGAGGTACAGACATGTTGAAATCTAAAGCAGAAGAAAGAGGAAAGCATGGGGGAAAGGAAGAAAGGGGAAGGGAGAAGCTGTGAGGAATCTGTATGTGTTAAAAGGGAGGGGAAGAGATTGCTTATAGGGAAAAAATACTAAAGAAATGGACAATATTGGACCCAGAAGTAAGTGGCATTTGTTAGATAGGAATATGAATGGGATAGAAGACTCAGAAGTCACTATCCTCAGCACTCAAACAGCTGCTCTAGAAAGCTGCTTTCCAAGCCCACGGGGATTAAGAAAAAAACAGATGGACTTAAATTGCATGAAAATTGCTATCCAAGTTAGGCATAAAGAAAAATTCACTAATTGTAAGAATAATAGCTTTGAATTAGGTTACCACGGGAATGAGAATATTTAATGTTTACTCTGAACAAGATTACAGATTGAAAGATTGCTGAATGTCCGTTAATGACCTATTTTCTGTGATTCTATGATAATTATTATGGAATGTGAAAATTAGAGTTGAGCTGGGAAAGAACTGGGGGACGAGAGAATGAATTCTTTACGTACAGAAGAAACTTAAATGAGAGTGTACTGCAGGAATAAAGTAGGAGGATGTTTGGACAAGGCAGATGAGAGGAACAAGAAAACGTGAGCCATAGAGAGTGAAAAAGAGCGTTGGGGTTGACAGAAGGCACACAAGAGCAAAGGGAATAAATGCACAAAGCCCACAAATGCAGGGTTGCAATGCAGGAAGGAATACAGGTAAGAAGTGTGCTGGGAATCCTTAGGCAGTCCTACAAGAACAGCACACTGAAGCACAGCAAAGACAGCTTTGGAGACAAAGATATGAAGCAACACCAAGGAAGCATCAGGTGTTCAGCTGAGAAAATGACCAAGATGGACACCTGTGGTGTTGCTGAAGATACTCAGTGGACTTTGATACATTTTTTTAAATCATGGGAATAATTGAAGTTTTCAGGAGGCCTCCTTTTCATAATTAAATGTTCAAGGAAACATCTGTGTCCAAAATCTTCAAAAAACAACAGCTTGCTGTTACAGCAGGCTGGCTTGAGTTCCACTGAAAAGAGTCAGTTATGCAGACATGGTAGCAGTGCAATTTATTAACTCCTTGTATAAAATTTCTCCAAGAAGAGTACTTTATGTAATGGGAATTAATGCAAATTTGCAGGTTTATGTCTCTGAACATCTCAGACTACAGAAATGTTGTTGGTATTTACAGTGATTCGTTGCTGTACCAAATGTTGCATATGCTCTATAGACTGTGATGTTGTGAGTCACACAAATTACGTAACATTTGGAAATACATTCAGTCATCTGCTTGCTACAGAAATATTGCTAACTGATTCTCCACTCTCTTTATCTCTACAGTCTTTATCACCCTTGTTAAATGTTATTTTCATGCAACTTCCTCAAGGGGAGATGACTCAGTGAGAGAGTAAACTATAATGCTCCATTGACACCAATGGCCTTATGTGCTGGTAATCAGGTGCTGCCATCCCCTTCTCCTTGACACAGCCAGCAGTTGCATTGGGGTTTAATTGTACCATTCCATACTACATGCTAGTGCAAATGTCACCAGGAACAGGGTGAGAACATAACCAGTGAAAGGCACAATCAGTAATGCAGCCCTCCTTCCAAAGAAATAAGTTCTCTGAAGCATCAGCACTGCCTCCTGACCACACACCTTTGGGCCTGTCTACTGCCTGACCATGCTGAGGGGAAAGGTGGGCTTTTCTCTAAAGGTGAACAAATGTAGGATCAAGGACAACTTTTAGCCACAGAGCTGTTCTAGTAAACCAGACTTCACTCCGTCTCCTCTGGTTTATCTGAGTGCTAATCAGTTTATCCAGGTCCTCAGAAGGCCGTGTGGGCACCTGCACACCTTTGAGTATTTAGGGCTTCATCCAAGCCCCACTTCTTTCATGGAAGGTGGGGTCAGATGGCAGGGGGTTGGAATTTGTTGGGGTTTTTGCACACATGCACATGCATGCACTTATTGTCTGGTGTCCCTCCTTCTCAGGCAACAAGAAACAGCAGTTCTACTGTTTTCTGCCAGTAATTGGTCATTTCCCCACGTCAAGCAGCTTTCAGAAACTCAGCATGGACATATGAACTTCATTCTTTACCCTGGATACTGAGCACTTCTGTAGTCCATTGCTGCCAGATAGGTAAAAACACAGGATGCACAGAGCATATAGACAGCTGTAAAGTCTGTCATTAATGATTCTGGACACTTGTACAGACTTATTTTTAAATTATTTTAAGCATCAGAGCAGTTTCTTTGGTTGCATAAATTGCAGGTCTTTAGTGATTGGCATAAAAAATGTCAGTCACAGGCTTTGGCTGCCAGAAATAGGGACTGCTAAGTGTTCAGATAGGTGAGATGTCATCTTGTGAAGAAAAAAAGCAGAAAGAAAAATATTTTCAATTCACCTTATGACTAGTAGCTAATTGGCTGACATTTCAAAACCCTGTGTTCACACATCTCACATTCTTCACACTAAATGAGAGAGATTGAAAACACTGAAGAAAATGTATTTTCAGGCATAAGAAGAAGCATCACTTGAATTTATTTTGGATGGAAATGAAAAGTGCTTTTTGGTCATATTTATGAGTCAGAGAGGCTCAAAGCCCATTTGTGTACAGTGGTATTATGTACACAGGGGCCAAGCCTGCATCCCAGAGGCCGGCGAGACGGGCTGCACACAAACACCCTACTGAGGGCACCCTCTGTGTGGGCACAAGGCTTCTTTCAGTTCCCTCTGTGGACAGCATTCCAGCTGCCAGCCAGCTGTAGGTACAAGCTTTAGGGTAGAGGCCTGGTGATGTGACCTAGGGCTGGAAAGCTGGAGCACCCTGGGCTGAGGCAGAGGCCTCCTGACACCCCCACTTGCCCCACCAGCACTGGGTCTGGAGCACTCCCAGTGTCCTGGAGAGGGCAGTGGTGAATGATGGTGCCACAGGAGACCTGCACACGTGCCTGGCTCCTACAGCCCCCCAGAGCTCAGTGCTTGCAGAGTGCCATTAATGGTTTGAATGTCACAGCAGGAACCAGTTGTTGCATCTAGGCACCTACAGGGTATTTTCAGTATTCCAGATATGCCTCTTGTCAAAGCCCTGTTGAACTACTGTGAGAATACCGGTGGCAGAGTAAAATAAATTGGAAGGAGAGCATAAAAAGTTGCCACTTGCAAGACAAAAGCAGGAACAAGAGGCGCTTCCGTCCTTACAGTTTGTGCACGTGACTTGGGAATAAGGCTGGCAGCCAGAACTGCCCGATTGTGCCTATCAAGTGTCCCTGTGTTGGGAGGGAATGTCCTGAGGAGCTGGCTGGCCACTGACATTTGGAAAATTAATGAATTGTACTTGCCAGGTGCTTGAGAACAACATTTGGCATGAAATAGCTGGCATGACATGAGTTTGCAGGCAGTGTTTCATTTCCCATTCTTTTAGACCTTCCCATTGTATCAAGGGACTGAACAGGAACCCGTTTCAGAGGGCATCAGATATTCCAAGGGGATGGTTACAGATATGTTTGCAATATATTAATTTTATTAAGATGTTTAACTAGAGTAGTATTGCATATGGGATATTATCCCAAATAATAACAGCAGTGGAGACCTGAAATGGATCTGGAATGCTCGCTGTGGATACACTGGGAAAATCTGGGAAAAGTCAAGGTAAGAAAATGTGAAAATAACTCTGTTATTTCCAGAATTTATGAAAAAGGTGAATGGATTTTGCAGACCTGAGCTACCACTGTTGTTTATAGACCTGCTTTTACTAGGAACAGGGTAAGCCATGCTCTCTGCCAGCCTTAATTTTTCCCTTTTGTGTTCTGTTGTTTTGGGTTTTTTTAAATGCCACTACAACTAACTTTTAATACTTACCAAAGCAGAAGTAATTGAAGTAAAGCATAGATCAGATCTGATAGAGCAGTCTATCACACATTGCTCCTGAATAACCTTTGAATCCTTAGTGATCTGTGTGTCTTAAAGAAGACACTGTTCCTGGAAGCCACGGGTGCTGCTCATGGCACATCTACGGTAGAGAGACCAATTTAATCTACCTTTGTTACATTATTCAAGTCACATAAGGTAGAAGGTTAATATACTAATTGAGTGGTAATGGCGATTAATCTGTATCTTTCATAAACTGTAGAAAATTCAATGGCAATTAACAAAGTTACTGTATAGCTGGAGAGGAGCTCTTAGAAGCTGATTTGCTTTCTTACAAGAAAAATTGGTCTTGAAAGAGTTTTGACTGGCTACTTCACATGAATGATGCAAGTAGAAAAGCCAGGCCAGAAAAATGAGCTACCTATTTCCTCCTGACATGCTAAGGTCTGCCTGTCTCCCCTGAGTTTTTCCATGTTCTTCAGAGATTAACACAATTTGGCCCTTTGGTCTTTAAAGCAAAGGGGAATCAGCAATCCAAATTGTAACATTTTAATAATGAATATGTAAGAGTTTACACTGATTTTCCTTTTTAATACTCATAAGCAAATTTCAGTCAGGACATGGGTGCAAAATGTGCTGCGCTGTCACAGCTCCAAAGAGAGGCAGCAGAAGGGTTTGATAGTGAGCATTCACACCATTCAGCCCAGGAGACTTCAAAGGTCTAAATTGTCATCCTGCTTTCAAATTAGTGGTTTAAAATTTACAAATGGTAGTCTTAACCTTAGCCTTTCCTTCTTCTCCCTCTGGCTCACCAGTAAATCTCTGATATTTACTGAAGTGTCTGTTTACTGTTTAAGAACAGAGAGATGCTGCACATTGTTTCTCTTTGGCTTCACATATACGATTCTTGTCCGGACTGTATGACTTGAAATGAATACCACCCACTGGAAAAGTTCAGGCAGACCAACACATTAGGTGATTTACCTTCTCCTGCTGACAATTTACTGCTTTCACCAGGAAGAACAGGAAATTTAGGAAGCTTTTATACCATGTAAACAACATCAGAATATCACAAGCACATAAATAATTACTTGGAATCTAATAAAAACATAGGTGATCATTTATTACATTAATTTAATTGCATTAAGGATGTAATTAACCTCTGCCTAATTATAGAGTTACTGTTATGAGTGAATAACTAAACATTCATCCAAATGCAGGAACGCTGCCCTTTCAGGAGGAGGGGACATTTGCAGGACAATCTTCAGCTTCTTCTCAATCAAGGTGAAACAATGAAATAAAATTAATCTATCTTTAAATTTTTTACTACCTTTTTAAAATAAATCCTTAATAAATCTGCATCTAAACATTCAGCAAAATTTAAGCAAAGCTTTGCAGAACCCAAGACTCTGGGCATATCACAGAATTTTTGGGGTTGGAAGGGATCTCTAGAGGTCATCTAGTCCTACTCCCCTGCCAAGGCAGGATTACCTAAAACAGGTGACACAGAGATTGAACGTGTCAACCCACGTGTCCAGGTGGGTTTTGAATGTCTTCAGACAGGGAGACTCCACAACCTTCCTGAGCAGCCTGTTCCAGTGCTCTGCCATCCTCAATGTAAAGAATTTCTCCCTCATGTTGAGGTGGAATTTGTTGTGTTTTAGTTTATGGCCATTGCTCCTCATCCTGTCACTGGACAGCACTGAAAAGAGTCTGACCCCATCCTCTTGACACCCACCTTTGAGGTATTTATATGCATTGATGAGATCCCCTCTCAGTCTTCTCCAGACTAAGCAGGTCCAGCTCCTGCAGTCTCTCCTCAGAAGGGAGAAGCTCCAGCCTCCTTTTGGCCTCTGCTGGATCCCCTCCAGTAGCTCCTTCTCTTTCTTGTACTGAGGAGCCCATACACTGTGGTAAGTTTTGGGATGTTCATCCTTGACACAGAAACTGAAGCTTTTCTGCTAACAAATTTGAGACAGCATTTGCAAAGGGGCCTGCACTTAACTGAAAGGAGTGAGATGTGAGCTTTTACATGACCTGTGCCAGACCTGCAGTAATTTGTAGTCAAGGTGCAATACTGCACCAGCACCTCAAAGTGCTGGAGTTTATGCAGCATATCCCACACTCAGGAGCAGTCTCTGCTTGCAGCTTCCATCCTTGGCACTTTAAATCACTCTGTGAGCCCTGCCACCTGCCCTGAAAATGAGCCAAGAGGCTCCTGCTTCCAGCACTCAGAGCGCAGTAGCAGAACAAGCCCATCCAAGCAGTGGAACCAAAATCTCCATGGAGGGAAGGGGGCACAATGGGCAGCTTTGGCCAGCAATGTCAGAGGCCAGCTAAGATCAGCAGCTGTGACAGGAACCAAAGGTGCATTAAATCCCTGCCCAAAATTTCTCACACCACATCTACTGTGCCGCCATCCTATGAGGGGTTGTCCCTGCATCCATGGCAGTCGAAGGGGAGATCCCATCACACACACAGCTGTGCTTCAGCCTTTAAATGGAGACTCCCTCCAGCTGAGACAAGCTAAAGCTATCAAAACCAAACTTCAGACCCTTCACTTTAGCCCCTGATAGGACATCCTGACCAGGGCTCCCTGCCAGCATGGCCAGAGAGCACTGGGCATGTCTGCTCCGTGGTTACATTCACAGATCCTTGTGCACTGCCGTGGTCATGGTGCTGAGACTTTCAAGTTTATTTCATCTAGCCAGTGCTCATCTATTTTCCACAGTATTTTGAAACTGCCTGGCATCAGAATTCTTGCTATTTATAGTTTTACATGCAACTTAATATTTACTTCAACCTCCAATAGGGGTGCTTATTGTAAATGTCAGCAGATTATGTACTATGGCAAATTAATTAGTTATGTAATTATTCTCTTTTTAGGGAGGAGAGACTGTTAATACTTGTTGGATTACTTGAGGATTATGAACCCTTTGAAGTTCTTCAGCATTTTTGAATCTTTAGTTCAGGACATGCAGCTTTAAAGCAACAGTGCAAATAATATCCCAGAGCTCAGGCATAAAGACAATAATTTTGTTTAACTCAGGTATTAACAGTACTTTGTCTCAAACGAACATTTCAATTGTAGTAAATTACTATGAAATTCCAGTTGAAGCATATAAGATGGGAACATTTAATGAATTTATTGATGAATGTTATTGTGGTGACTATCTGCTATGTTAATAATGATAAGACTGAAATAAAGCATCACCAGCTGTTACCAACCAGCTAAACAACAGTAATTTTTTTTTTTGCCTTGTGCCCTAAAATAAATTTTTAAAAGAGAAAGGTGAATACTGAAATATGGAAATCCACATTGTTTTGTATTTTAACTCCTTTTGATGTTTTTGGAGTATAGTTACTTTTGTTTATTTGAACAGGAAAAATACCTCTGCAAACTAATGATTGCTAGAAAATGCGTAACTTATAAAAGGGTACAGTTCCCTTGAAATATGCCAGGCTACATTCTCACCACCAGCACCACAATTTTAAAAAATTATTAAATACTAGAAACAAAAGCTAAGTGCCTGCTAAGTTGGCACACACACAATGGATTTTCAGGTACAAAGTGCTGAGGGGGTTTTATATTTGACAATGGATAGACCTCACTGATGATTTTGTCACTGTTGGAGGCCCTGCTAAGCAGCCATATGTGCAGAGCAGTAGTAGAGGCAAGTTCTCTAGGATGGGACAAGAGGGGACCAACTCAATGCTTTCATTTTGTACAGTGTATACTTCACTTGTAGAGCTGACAAGTAAATAATGTGTGTTTCTTTGTTGTCATCACTTAACATCTTAGGAGATGTAGATTGTTTTTTTCTTTCCAGTGTAATTTTACTTTAGATTTAAATTTACTTTAAATTTAGAAGATTTACTTTAGTAATTTTACTCTCAACTTTCCAGTTGAGAAACAAAGGATCCGTGGTTTTGTTACCAGACTGCCAGCCCACCTTACTTGTAAAAACACCTCAAGATCAAGAAGGATGGGCAGCTGTCAGGAAAGAGCCCCAAACTGCAAAGCAAGGCTGAGCTGGAGAAAACACATCTAAAGGAGCAGTCCCCAGTGAGGTGGCTGGGCAGGCC
This sequence comes from Rhadina sibilatrix, assembly GCA_013400275.1. Classification (NCBI taxonomy): domain Eukaryota; kingdom Metazoa; phylum Chordata; class Aves; order Passeriformes; family Phylloscopidae; genus Rhadina; species Rhadina sibilatrix. The sequence continues at coordinate 157,147 of VWYO01013220.1, read as the reverse complement.
TAAGGCCCAGCCCAGACGAGCACGCAAGCAGGAAATCAGGGAAACAGATGGAGCTGTGAGACAGGGAGAGGGCAGGGTGCAAATCTGGTGAGCTAAGCAAATGGGCACCATTGTTCCCAAACCCAAGAAGTTCTTCTGCCGGAAAGATTACAGATTGAAATTAGTGTCCAAGCTCTTTGGTGTCCTGACATCACTGCACTCAGGGGTCCCATTGAGAGATCTGGAAGGACAGCTTCCCTTCTTAGAAATAATGGAGGCAGGAGGGTATTTTTGCCATTAGATTTATCTGTCTGAAAAAAATATACTCAGCCTACACAAAGCACAGTAAAGGAGCTCCTGGCTGGGGCCAGCCCTGTCTCCCTGGTGGGTCCCCTGCCCGCAGCTCCCCGGGTTCCCCGTGAGGTGCAGTACCGCCGACATCCAGCTCGGAAACACTCTGCTCCCACTTGGGCACTGTTTGATTTGAATTCAGCTCTTCTGCAGACACAGGAGGAACATGAAGATTATCTGCTAGCTGAGGCCCTATGGGATGACACAGTTTCCACACCAGAGCTGTAAGTTCACTGCTTGTTGATTCTGCTTGTTCAGAGTCATCACTGCACAGAGTTACATCAGCACCAAGACAGCTATAGTAGGAAGGAAAAAAATAATTGGCATTGTCTGGTTGCATTCTGGCTTGCATATATTCAGCAAACTAGCTGTCTAGTACTGGGAATAATTAGTGGATTTAAATCACTATTTCAATTATCATAACTTCATTGATACTCTTTGTTAACTTCAAGGCATCCTAAGGGTCAGGCACAGTGTAGCACTGTTCAGGAGAATGAACAAACCACAGGCAGCTCTGTTAAGCCAATTTTTCATCTCAAGGCTATTAAAGACATCAGAGAAGCAGCATCCCCATTACTGAGATGAGAAATTGGATCATCAGCTGATCTGGATGATGTGATTGGACATGGTCTCTTCTTCTCATAGCAAGTCTGCATTTAGCTATAAAAAGTGAATCCTAAGAGATCTTCAAATTAACAATAAAAGTTTTAGAGTTATAACAGTACTGTAAGTACTTGGACTAAGTTTATCATTCAAAAAAAAAAAAAAAAAAAGAGGCCAAGTTTCTCCTTCTAAGACCAAATTATGTGTTCTACGTTCTGGATTTTGAAGTATACCTGAATAGGTTTGAGTAGTCCTGCCAATGATTATACAAGTGAAAAGGTACAGGCTCTTTTGTGGTGTTTCTGACTTACATGGTTCTGACACAATTTAAAATGAGATATGCAAAAGCCATGTATACATATGTATTCAGCAGGGAGGAAGCACATGGCTCATGCTGGTAGCAGAAGAGAGAAAGGATATCAGCCCATTTTAAATATAATATTTAGCAAATTGTTTGTCATGAAAGCAAAAATTGCAAAGAACTAATTACCAACAGAATTGCAAAGAACCACTTTCCAACAGCTGCATATATTTTCAGTCCCTTCAAGACTTACAAAATCATTCCTCTTGATTGTATGGACAGTAACTGACATCCTAAGACCAGAGGAATGTACAAACTCTTATAATTTTGACCATTTCATCAGGCATATATTTACCTTTAAGTTACCACCTATTTGATCTCCTCCTAAATGAGCGTCAGCTAATCAATCTGAACATAATCTAGAAAGTTCTTCTGTATCATCTCAAAAACTACAATCTCTCTACACATTTAATTATTTTAGAAGCCACGTGTATTGGCCTGAAGTACGTAAAAGAACTGCTATATAAATAATATAGAAAATTTTAATTCTCGTCATAGAAATAACTGGGTCCTAAGTGAACTCTCCCTGATTATATGGTTCACCCATGGCAGATGGTATTGTCACAAGGAATTACTAGTTTTGTAGTTTGAACTCTCCTGCAAATCACTCTAGGATGGAACATAATTAGAGTTCCAGCCAGCACAGGTGCCTTTGCAACCTCAGCTCCCACTTACAAACATGGAGATTAGTGCTGGGAACCCAGGACAGGTTCAGCTGAAAGCTACTGTCTCTAAGCTCATCAAAGTGCTGCCATCAGGGTGCCTCACAGAAAATCAGTTTGTGGAGGATCTCTTGGAGTAAGCTCAGGAGGTTCATGCCCATTTCTCACAGCTACAACCACGCTGCACCAGCAGCACCTACACTGCTCCCAGGGCGTCTGCTCAACCTGCTCCCAAACCTCCCTAGGGACACAAATTCCCCTACTTCATTTGTCAGGCTGTGCAGAAAATCCAAAAAAAATGTTTGTAATATCCAAACTTACTCATGTTCACACATTTCAGATGAGATTGCTTTAAATTCACTGGAATGAGCACTCAAGCAGAGTGAGTTTCAGAATACTCATGACCAGTCCAAGATGAGAGATTGTTTAAATACATACTCTTAAGCAGGCCTGTGCTAAAGATGGGTTAAAAAGCTCTGTCTTATGATGATGCTTTTCAGCAGGTCCAGTGAGCAGGAGGGTCTTATTAAAATGTCACTTGCCTGACCTCTTCTGTACCTTGTGACAGAGCCTCTGATACAGAAATCTTGCAAACCATTGATCAAGATTTATTCTGGGCTTGTGATTTGAGAATTTTACTTTCCTCCAAGGTGTTCAAGTTCTGAACATTTTCTTTCTATATTCCTCCTATATGATGCAAAAATCAAGCTACTTAATAAAGTATTTCAGATCTGCATGTCTTACTTTGAATGAAAGTACTGCTTAGGAAGAGAGGGGAACAGATGCTGAAGATAAAAAATCTCAATCACTCCAGGCTGAAGTCTGGCAGTTGTCATCAATGTAGATCTCATGACGCTGCTCCCAAAAATGGAGAATACACGTTAGCCAAAATTTTTCTGTACGTAACAGTAGTGTTATTCTTGCAGAAGTTTTGATTTAATGTAATATTTGGTACTTTCTGACAAAGATTGTTATGTAGGATGCAGTGAGCTTTCAATCTGTTGATGCATTACTTTCTGGAAGTGGGTGTATTTTAGTGGTAAGTGTAAGGGATAGACAAACAGAGGCAGAAATCTGAATAAATCCATCTCATAACTGGGTACTGCTGCATCCCCGTGGGGAGTCTTTTTGTACCCCTGAATCACAGGCGTGCTCTTCCCACAAAATAAGGCACGTTGTTTAAATGCATTTAAATGTTAAAGTGTGGCATTGTTTAACCCCAGCCAGCAACTAAGCCTCACACCCCCACCAGTGGGATCAGGAAGAGGATCAGTAGAGTGAAAGTAGAAAACATCTTGTGGGTTGAGATGAAGACAGTTTAATAGGTAAAGCAAAAGCCTCGCACACAAGCAAAGAAAAACAAGGAATTAATTTACGTCTTCCCACAGGCAGGCAGGTGTTCAACCACCTCCAGGAAAGCAGAGCTCCATCACACATAAGGGTGACTTGGGAAGACAAATGCCATCACTCCAGTATCTCTCTTCCCCTCCTTCTTCCCCCATCTCTATATGCTGAGCATGATGCCATATGGTCTGGAAGATCTGTTTGGTTTGTTAGGGTCAGCTGTTCTGGCTGTGCCCTTTACCAGCTCCTTGGCACCCCCAGTCTCCTTGCTGGTGAGATGGAGTGAGGAGCAGAAAAGGCCTTGGCTCTGTGTAAGCCCTGCTCAGCAATAACAAAAACATCCTTGTGTTATCAGTACTGTTTCCAGCACAAACCTAAAACAGCCCCATACCAGCTACTGTGAAGAAAATTAACTCCACCTCAGCCAAAACCAGCTGTATCTCTTTATAACTGTCCTGGAATAAAATTGGGGACACAAGCAGTAAATCACCAAACATCCATAAGGAATCAAATCCTGGTATTGCCAGGCTTTGAAAGTTGTGTTGCTGAGCCAAATTAACAATCTGAGTTGGGCAGCACATGAACAGGCTCTTGCTTTAGAGCACTGTGATCAGAGGTCACCTCAGTGCTCAGGGACATTGGCTCTTCTGGGGGCTTGCAGGATCATATAATGGGATTTTCACAGCTCTCATGAAGTAACCCAAAGGTAATACTCACCAAACAAAAAGGAACAGAGAATGAAGGATTTTTGGGAAAATAAATCAATGTCAGATTGATTTTCCAGTGGACAATGCCAGCTTCCTACAGAAGTCTACATTACTGGCTTTCTGGAAGCTAACAGGAATGGAAAATTTTTCTCAAACTAATTCCATAAGGCACAATATCCGAGAGATAGCACAGTGTGCTTATCTTTGAATTCTAAAAACTAGAGAAGAGAAGGGACCATCTTTATTTTAGGCTTGGGGGAAAGTATGAGGAATTAGGGGAAAAGCAGTACCTAACTTCTCAAAGCCTGGTTAGCTGCCTGCAACACCACACCCCAAGCAGCTGAGGCCAAGCGAGATGTCAGTTGCCCTTCCACAGGTACCTCAGAGGAGAAGAGAGAGGATTCTCCATCAGGCATCTCATTCTAAGAATTCAAACCACGTTTTTCTGGATGCAGTGAAACATTCTCTGGATGCATGTTTGTACTTAAATGCACCTAATCTCTCTAAAAATATCCATCTACAGTGAAACACAAACCATGGTTTTCTCCTGACTGCAGAAGTTTCAAAAACTACAGCATTTAGAATCGTATAATCACAGGATCTCAAAATATGCTGAGTTGGAAGGGACCCATCAGGACCGTGGATGCCGACTCCTGGCCCCACACAGGGTGCCTCGAGTCACACCATGCGCCTGAGAACATTGTCCAAACACTTTTTGAACTCTCTCAGGCTTAGTGCTTGACCACTTTCCTGAGGAGCCTGTTCCAGTGTCCAAACACCCCCTTGGTGAAGAACTTTTTCCTGATATCCAATCCTCCCCCAGCTCAGCTTCATGCCCTTTCCTCAAGCCCTGTCACTGGTAACGACAGTGAAGAGATTGGTACTTGAGGATACAAATCCTCATCTTTAATTCCTATTGTAGGCACATTTTTCTGGAATTAAATATGAACTTTTAGAAGTTTGTAGCAGAACGCCTTGTCATTAAGAGCTACCTGAGCCTTGCCTGGAGATGGCTGGAGAAGTCTGCTGTCAAACCCCACATCAGCCTCTCAGGCTTTGGACTCCTGCTTTCTTTTTACACTATCTATGTGTCAACCATCCAGCTGTCAGATCTCATTTTCCTACTGCAAGTCTTGGGATATTTCATATTCACAGCTATTTCATTCATATCTGCTGGGCCAGACAGTGAGACTTAACTCCTGAAGCTTCTCAATTGCACTTTATTAAAAAAAAAAAAATAAAAATGTTTCTCTCCCATGGTTACAAAGAAAAGACAGAAAGTATGATATTTTTAAGCTCAAAATCCAGAAAGAAAAAGAGAACCAGGACTGTAGTCTATTTCAAAATATCATCATTTAAATGTTCTGATTCATGCATTTTGAATGTCTAGGGCTGGCAACTCTATAATGGAAGTACAGACTTTTAGCTCACAAGCTGTACATCTAAAAGGAAACCAATTCAATCAGCTTAAGGAACACTTAATATGTTTCTTTAAAAAATGTGGAAACAGTGTCTCAGTTCATATTTTGCTGTCAGACCAACTCTGACATAAACAACAAGGAGGATACCCTGAGTTCAGCTTTTGCTTTTTTATGCATTATGCTCATTTCTCGTAACTTCTTACCAATAATTAAAATGCCAAATACTGTATTTATTTCTTTATCCCACTGGTTTATTGATTTTTGAGGCTGAAGTAGAACTCCCATGGATGCCAGTAAGACCAGCAAAAACCGAAATGGTTTTACAACTGGGCTCAAGTGTTTAAATTCCTCCTTTTCCTTTTTTTTTTTTTTTTTTTCTTCCTTTTTTTTTCTTTTAAAAAGGGCTGCAATCTGTCTTGAGAAAGATTATGATGTGGTTTAGACACTAAAAAGCCCTACCTCTTTATCCCAAAAAGAGACATTATTTCCTGTAACACAATTTCCCCAAACATTGAACTTAATTTGTATTTAATCTGGATATTTCAGAGTCAATATGCTTACAAAATTAGATTTCTAATAACATTTCAAAGGACTTTATTTTGGTTTTCTTACTTCAGAGCTTGTGAGCTTCAGAATGCACAAATGCCCTGCACTGTATTTGCATCCCCAGCACTATAAAACAGAGTTCTGCAGTTCAGCAATAATAGTAATGAAAACAAGCCTGTCTCTCGATAGTGCTTCCAAGACCCTTGATAATATGTGTATCTTTTGCATTACCATTAAGTCCTGAGCTGACATTCTGCAAGATCCCAGCAGCTTCCCAGAAATCTCTTGCAAGTTTGATGCATGGCTATAATTGAACTTTTTCCCCATGTGCATGTTTTGTCCTTGTAAGCACTGAATATAATTTGCCTTTCTTGACATGTTACTGTGAGGTCTGAGATCTCATTGTGGCTCTGCACAGTCAATTCTTTTAGAATATCCTGGATAGTATCTTTTGTGGAAATTTTCACTGTCATTCTCTCAATTTCCTTGTAAATATAAGAGTATACTAAGATCCTAGTGATGTTCCACTGGTTAGTAGCCTTCACTGTTTAGACTGGTTGTGTACATAGTCTCTGCATCCCAATTCTCACAAATTCCTGAGAAATAAACTGTTAAAGTTGTGGTGCTCTCTTTGGTCTGCCTGTCAATTTCCCAAATCCATGGTAACTGCTATATTGGGTTTCCATGGCAAGGTTTTGGTAGAGGGGGAGCCACAGGGAGGGCTGCTGTGAAAAGCTGCCAGAAGCTTTCCTGATATCTGACGGAGCCAAGGCCAGCTGGCTGCAGGACAGATCTGCTGCCAGCCAAGCTTGAGCCCACCAGCAACTGTGTTAGCACCACTGGGGTACAAACTGAAGGTGAGGAAAAAGCTATTGCACAGAAACAGCTGCAGCAAGAGAAGAGAGGAGTGAGAACACGTGAGGGGAGCAGCAGCTCTGCAGACACCAAGGTCAGTGCAGAAGGAGGGGCAGGGGGTGCTGCAGGCACCAGAGCTGGGATTCCCCTGCAGCCCATGGATACCACAGTGGAGCAGAGATCCACCTGCAGCACATGAAAAATTCCACACTGGAGCAGGTGGATGCCTGAAAGGAGGCTGTGACCCTGTGGGAAGCCCGCTGTGGAGCAGGCTCCTGGCAGGACCTGTGGCCCCATGAAGAGAGCAGTCCACTCAGAAAGTTTTGCTAGTGGGACTTGTCACTGCACGGGAAGGACTCATGCTGCAGAAATTGGTGGGGGACTGTGTCCTTTGGGAGGAACCCCACAGTGTAGCAGAGGGACAGTATGAGGAGGCCTCCTTAAGGAGAAGCAGAGACAATGTAAGATGAGTTGTGTCTGTAACCTCCATTCCCCATCCCCCTGCAGCACTGGGGGAGAGACTGTAGAAGGTTTGTAAGTTAAGCCTGTGAAGAAGGGGTCAAGGTGTTTTAAGATTTGGTTTTATTTCTTAGTTTCCTACTCTGATTTCATTGGCATTAATTAATTAATAAATTAATTTCCATATGCTGAATGTTTTGCCCATTTCAGTGGTTGGTGCATGATCTCTTCCTGTCCTGATCTTGACATTTTCATTTTCTCTCCCCTGCCCAGCTGAGGAGGGGAGTGAAAATGGCTGTGGTGGGCACATGCTGTCCAACCATGGTCAACCCACTACAACGGGTGAAATTTTGAAACTGAGAAGAGCATACGGCCAGAAAGCAGATGGGGGTGTTGCTCAAAATTTCAGGATTTTTCCTGTTCACAAAAAAATACTTTCCTAATCTGTCTCACTTATGTGCATGAACTAGCAAATGCTTCTATTTAGATATTATCACCAGTATACAGACTTTGCAAAGAGATGTGAGACAGCTCTCCCTGTATTTATGACAAGATTTAAAGAGAAAAATGTTGGAATTTCCTTTACCACAGGGCTCATAACCTTACAAGCCCAAGATCTCACTGAGCATATGTCTTTTTTAACTTGCATATGGGTTTTTTAACTTGCCGTCCACAGAGAGCTCAAAGACTGTTGCCAAGGGGACTGAAAGGTTTATTTTCAATAGTGTTTACTCTATGGAGCCTGAAGTCAACACTGGGAAATTTCAAGAGGATACAAACCTAAATCTATAGACCTACATACAGATCCTTGTACAGAATAAATCAGAAGACAGGCAGAATAAAGACCTAGGGTTTCTATTCATCCTTAGAAATAATTAGAGGTAGCACTGAGCAGGTAGGTTTAATGTAAATAAGGAGAAACCTGTGGACTTCATTCTGCTGAAGAGTCAACTCTGGTGTTGCACTGCTTGAGCTGTCAGCAGCAGCACCAGAGGCAAGTAAACCCCTATGAGGGGTAGAGCTCTGCAGCAACTGGCAGAAGCTCAGAAGGTCAGCGACAGAACTGAGAGGAGACATCACTCTTCTAATGTCCCTTTCACTGCTTTCCCAGTCCCTCATTTCCTGGATTTTCCTGCAGCCTGGGAGCCTTGTTTTTCAAGGCAGCATGTAGGAACTCAGCACACAGGAACCCAGGAGGCATCACTCTTGGAATAACCTGTTCCTGCTGCTGCCTGATACCTCTGCTGGGAACTTACCTGCTCTGTTCACCAGCATCCTGCCTGTCAACCACTGAAAACCAAGCAAAGAAGGAGAGGACTAAGAAATTT
>VWYO01013220.1:102961-142336 GCA_013400275.1 Rhadina sibilatrix | reverse complement strand
GTGTGGTTTTTTTTTGTTTTTTTTTTTGCTTTTTAACCAAAGAATGAGCTCTAGGAAGATGTTATCTCCTTCTCCAAGACAGAAATGGTGTTTCTGTCTGTTCTGTGAAATGATCACCTTATCAACTCCAAAGTTTGTGCATTTGTGTATATGTGCCAAAGGAAATACCTTAAAATCCATATATAGTGCTTTCTCATATTGATTCAAAGCACCTACATTTTGACAGATTTGCATCTTGCCATGGATAGAAGAAGCCTGAACAATTACATTAACGATAGCCAGGAGAACACAAACAGCAGGGAAAGAACACAGCAGAGACCCCACAAACAGCACTAGGCAAGGAAGAAGGGTAGGAGCTGGGAAAGAAGGGGTTAAACTTGCCAAGTTCATAGTAATTTCTGTTGAGCAGAATCACAGAATGGTTTGGGTTGGAATGGACCCTAAAGTTCATCCAGTTCCAACCTCCCTGCCATGGGCAGGGACACCTTTCACTAGACCAGACTGCTCACAGCCCCTTCCAGCCTGGCCTTGAGCACTTCCAGGAATGGGGCATCCACAGCTTCTCTGGGCAACCTGTTCCATGCCTCACCAACTTCACAGTAAAGAATTTCCTGCTACTGTCTATGCTGTTCTCCTTGGTCCTGTCACTGCACTCCCTGATAAAGAGTACCTCCACATATTTCCTGTAAGTCCTCTGTAAGTAGTGGAAGGCTGCCACAGGACTGCCCTGGAATATATAGTTATAAAGTACATATTTATATAAATATATACATAACATATTTACTTTATAATATACTTCATAAAATAATTATTTTATAAAACAATTACCTTCACATAGCTAGCCAAGTCAGGAAAAGACACTGAGGAAAAGGCAGAGAAAAAGGAGGAGCCAACCTACAGATAGCATAGGAGGGCAAAATCTTATCAACAGAGCCTTGGCAGCATCAGATCACCACAGATAGCTGTGGTTAACATTGCTCCTGTACCTACCTGAGTGGTTATTTCGATTTGCAGCAGCAGTGATTGAGCTGTTTTGTTTTGCAAGGTGCTGCTCTGTGCCCAGTGGTTTGGTTATGGTTTCCAGTCTGGCAGACTTAACCTTCCCACACCAGCCTCACTTCTGACAGGTGCCTTTGACTGACCTCTTGGAGGGAGACCAGTCACGGACCACAGGCTGAGGCCTGGGTAAGCCTCAGACACGGAGAAGGGTGGGCATGTCTCGCTGTTGGACATGAAAGAAAGACGCGAGGTCATGATCAGAAGGCTGATGACTCCAAAAGGAGCACCTGTTTATTCTCAAAACCTACTTTATACCTTTCTACAATGCGCCCACCTCAGAGGTGGAACCCTTGGACCCATTGGTCACATCAAAGGACCATCAAGCAATTCCCTCCTTAACAAAGGCAGGTAGAAAAACAAAATAGTTTACAAAACATGCAATTATTTACCAGTTTTGTCTCTGGGAAAAGAATTTCCTGAAATCAAAACATGGCAGGCACGAAGCCATGGGTACATGCATCTGTTAAGGAGTAGCAAAACCACATTAATTCCAACATAATGTTGCTGAATTGCTCATTACTACCATGCAAATAGACGTTTCCTCCATTGATTGTAGTGGAAGAAGGCCTCAATTCCTACAAAATTAACATTTCCACCTAACATTTTCACCTGGGTGATTTTACCCAATAATGATATTTGTTCCCAAAACTCCTTGTCCAAACAAAAGGATTGTCATGACAAGAATGTGTCTGTTGGCCATCTCTCTCACAATTAATGAGTCATTACTCTCCATATGACTCATTGTGCAGAAGTATCACATGGGCTGGGATTAATATGATCTATTTTGCCCTGTTTCCTACTTCTGTCATGTTGCGTTATACTTGCTGTATTACCTTTATTTACACTTTAAGGATGATAAATTAAATTAATCAGGGCATTACAGTGACAACTCCTGAGGAAATACAGGCTGTTTTTATGTGAGTGGATGGTTTAACTGCTGGCTTAAATGTCATCCAAATTCTCTGGTTTTTATTTTCTGGATAGGAAGTGTAAGAATATGGTGTAAGGAAAATCACTGATATGGTCAGACAACAACATGTGAAGTTGTCTGGCACTTCCTTGTTCTCCTCCACCTGAAGCCACTCATTTTTTCACTGTCCAGGCTGGGTGGAAACTCCCCTCCCAACAGGTGTAGAGCTCAGTACAGCCCAGTCCTGCCCCAGAGCTGCAGCTCCTGGTCAATAGCAGAAACAATACACTTGTCCTCATAGCCCATCAAGAAATACAGTCCTGTTTACTTCATTTAAAAATACCTTCTTTTGAATATCTGTAAGCAGACAAAGCATCAGCCTGCAGAGGGATGGCCAGAAGAACTTGACACACTCATCCAGCTCTTGCAGCAGAGGCTTTGTGCCTCCTGTGCTCTGGGGGCACAGGGATATCCAGCCTTGCTTTTGAAATCTCTCACCCAAACTTCTATGTGCTCTGGGAGCTATAGGATCGTAGTACTGACAGTGGGGAAAACTGTGAGCTTGCACACAGCTTGGAAGCTCCTCTTACTGATACTTTATCCCCTCTGTAAAGCCAAGTGGGATAAATTTGTTGCTCTCCTTATGAACATTCTCTTCCACCATCTGCAGACCTGTTACCTGTTGCAGCAGCCCTTTTGTTAGAGAGTAGAAATGAGCTGAGAGACAGACTTCTGGTTTATCACAGCATGAAAAAGGTCCTGGTTTATTCCTCTTTACGGCTCAGCCATCCTGACTCCAGCTATTCACTGACTCTGGCTGCAGCAAGCTCCTACTGTAAGTTTCCCTTGCGGCCTCTGATTGCTGGTTATTTCCTGCTGAACTGTGACTGCAGGTATTGGTTTGCAGGCTCTGAATGCAGGCTGTTACCCAGCTAGACTGTGACTGCAGGCTCCAACAACAGGCTCTGACTGCAGACCCAGACTAACATCACAGCAGGGATTCTACCCCCCCACCAAGATCCTTCTTTGTCATGATCCTCAGCAGCTGACCCACTCCCTGTTATCACACTGACCTTTATTGGATGTAGCTGTGACTCATCAGGGGTGAGGCTGTATGGGGTAATTAACACAGCTGTTACTTATCAGGGGCAAGGTCACCTGTATTCCCTCCTCCTACAGTTACCAGCCACTCTTTTCTGTTCCATTACTATTACAGTCTTTCTGTTCCAAGAAAACTGGACAAACTGGCCAAAACTGGGGGTGTTTTCCATGCCTTGACTAAGTCTATGATTGTGGAAGCCTAAGACCTCACTGAATCATATTGCTCAGTTCTTCAGCATGAAACTTTCTCTACCTGTAGCTGAGTAACAATGATGGAAATGATCTGCTGTCAGTCTCACAAGATAATACAAAAGCAATTGTCTGTATTTCCTTGCAAAGCTATTTCTCTAACTAAGACCCAGGCATTCCATTTTACCATTTATCAGGTCCATTTTTAACTCCTGTTTGCCACCTGAAAGGTCTGGACCTTAGAGAAATGGCTTTGCATTAAGACACCAGGTAACTAAACAGGTTACTTTCTAAGTGTGAAAATTTTCACTCTGCTAAGCAGGACAAACTGCAGCAAAGAAGATTTTGGTATCTGAGTCTCTTGTGCCCTTTCATCAACCTTCCCCTCAGTGCAGAGCCTGGTTCTGAGACCCCCTGTGAGAGAGCCCACCACCCAGCACCCGTCTGACACCAGCAAAGCCAGTCTTCAGAGCATATCAGAGTCCATGGAACACCCAGGGTACAGAGGATCCTCTATTCTAGCTTCCCCACAGATCCTCAAAAAGGAGCTCTGGCAGCTGCTAGCAGTCAGTCCTGCACTGCTTCTCCTCCACTCACAAAGCACCACTGAGTGCAGTGTGGCTTCTCCCAATCATTGATAATAACTAGCTTTCAAAAACATGTACCTGCAAAATACTGAGAGATTGTGAAGGCTATTTGATTCTGTCTTCAACTGGCCAGATTGAATTTAGCCTTAAGGAGAAGGGGACCCAAGTAATCGAGGTCTCATGGGCAATGACCACTTCTGTATAAGTTCTCATGTAAGTCTTATGTGATCACTGTGGTCCAGGTGAGTCTGTAGATGTGTAAGTGTGGAAGGTGTGGACAGGCTGAGATGTCAGTCCGGGGGTAACAGATGGCCTGCTCAGCTAGACAGGGCATCTCAGTAAGACAAGGTTTTATTTTAGAAAGGGAAATTAGTATGACACACAATTAAAGGACTACAGGAGGTAGCACCACAGAGAGTCATATCAAGTAGCAAAAAGCTTGTTAAAATATGCTGACCTCTCCAGCTAAGCCCATTTTGTCAGGGCTGGACATTTTCTATCCCATTGTGGTTCCCACACAACAAACCCTGCCCTTGAGATATCCTATCCCCGAATCAATAACCACTGGCACCAGCTTGCTCTGGCTTCTCCAAAGCTGCTTTGCAGGAATGCATCCCTGATGCAGTAGCACATATAGCTGCCTTCATTACTTTCTCCTACCACATAAATCTGCGCTGCCTTAATTACCTTCATCTGTGACCTGATATTAAGGGATGCATAAGAGGCCACCAAATTCCCTGGGTTTGGCAGCACCAGAGGGAGCAGGACATTCACCCTCTCAAGGTATCAAGCATTCATGCTTCTGATGAAGTGACAGGAATGAAATAGTGAGTTTGCTTTTCAGGAAGCTTTAAAAAAGCTCTCCTTTCTCTGTTGTGCATCAAAATCTCTTTTTCCTCTTTCTTTTCTTGTGAGAGATAAACATTGCATCTCCTTTGGGTCACTTTTTGCTGTTGTTGTGATTGCCCACTTCTAGCTTATGCTACTGGTACTCCTCAAACAAATAGGATGCCAAGGCTTTTCAAATTCACTTGAAACTGCATTTAAGCCCTTATTCTTCTATACACTGGAGATACTTCTCAAGCAAAAGTCTATCACTAAGTGCCTTGATTCTATGATGCAATAGTTTGATAAATATAAATCTTAAATATACTTCCCCACTCCCCCACCTTCCCCAGGAACAAGGCACTAATTTATGAGACTATTTTTAGTATTTTTAAAGTCATTTTTTTTTATATTTGGATGCTTCCCTGAATGTTCCAATCACTATGGTTTTTTGGTTTTTTATCCTTATTAAAATAACATTTTCACTTTTAGATTTTTTTCCAGTGCATAACATTTTATTTATATATTTATAATTTTGTATTTATACAAATTTTTTATCATTCATGTGTTCATTTTGTCCTCAGCCTAATCTTTTTCATATATGCTTAAACTCTTTGTTAACTTGAGATCAAAAAGGAAGAGCTTTTTATGCCTTATCTGGATTTTATGAAGACTAAGAAAAATCTCTTCCTTAATTATTATAATTTTTTCCACATCTTTGCAGGAATTTTGCAATAGTTTAAAGATTTTATTACCTGATTATAATTTTTTTGTGTTTTAAATGTTTCTTAAATATTATTGGAATTTCAGGAATTATAAGACCAACTCTGAAATAGTGAAGAACAGTGATATTTTAACTGCCACTTTAAATTTCTTCCAATACACAGAATCAAATTTAACACCTGTAAATTAAAAAATCTTTCTAAAGTCAAAGATGTAGCGCTGTAATCTTTTCTTGTAGTGAAAATACATTACTTTCTTTATATAGCTAGAATTCACCTATAAACATAGTCCTGGAAGAATTTTAATATTGCTTCTGTCTTTTCTGTGTGATTTATTGCAGTTTATACACTACAAGATGAACATATAGCCAGAGAATTGTATTTTGAATTATCTGCAGGCCAGTTACTCTGTGGGCTTACATTCTCAGAGACTCAGATCAAATTCTGCTTTACCATTGGATCTGCTTCTCTGGTTGAGCTGTTTGTCAGGTTTAATAATCCTGTTAATAAAAGATTAAGGAGCTAAGGATTAAAGACACTAGGTTTTTTCAAAAAACAAACAACAAAATTCCTTAGAAATAAGAAAAATAAAAGATTTTTAAAGATCAGAAAAGCTGATTTATTTCTCTAGATTTGAAGGCAATCACTGACTCCATATGGTATCAAAATTTCTGAGACTTCGATACTGGCTAAAAATACACCATGCAAATGCTCATTTGTACAATACTGATGCAAGGACAGATGGAAATTGCAGTCCCAGTCCTATCCTTCCCTCTGCAGGATCTAGGAAATGCTTATATTTCACTTCTGAGGCTTGCTTGGATTTCATGCCAAAGGGTAAGGCGTGGTATGCAGATGAGGAAGAAAGTTCTGTTCCAGAACACCCGTAACAGGAACAACCCCCTAAGCCTGGCAGAGGGCACAGAGACCTCTGAAGGCTCTCATGGGGCAGGGTGAGGGCTGGCACCTGAGCATCTGACATCAGCACACACCAGCACTCACTGCTCACCCACGGAACCAGAAAGGGAAATTAGTGGAAGGGCCACAGGGAGCAGGTCTGGGACTGCAGAACTGCTTATTTTCTCCTTCAAGCCTGGGCACAGCCACCCTCTGAGCTTTGCACACCTGGATGTCAAGAGGTTCCTCAAACCAACCAAGGCCCCTCATGTTTCCTTCACTTATACAGGGGTGGTTCCTTCTGACCTGACTGAGCTCTCAGGCTTTGGTTGTGTTATATGAAACTTCGATGTTTTGGACTGATGGTTCAAAACCAAACACTGTGTATTCCTGCACAAAATAAACTCCCCTTGAAGGTGTCTATATATGACAGTTAATCACAACTAAAGGCATTGTTCCTTTTCCTGTTCACTAAATACAATAGTGGAAAGGATCTGTTCAGTCACAGACAACCACATCAGCTGAGGGAACTCCATGCTAGCATTTGTATTTCAATTCCTGAACTGGTCTGAAGACTTTTACAGAACCTGATTTCTCCAGCATATAGGAGTGTGGAAAAATACTAAAAAACAAAGTTCACCAAGAAGGAGTGCAAGCATTGGTTATAGTTCACCAGAAACATGTTCATCTGCATGCCTTAGTAGCAGGAACACTGAGGGAACTTGATGTACTGCCCTGAGAGAGACATGGAACAAAGGATGGGGTGACACAGAGGTGTTGTGGTCATGCTCTGTTTAAAACAATGCAACTAACAGGAACTGAGCCAAAGAAATAACCCAAAGGGTGACTGAAAGCTGAACTTTGCTCCATTGATTTAAAAACACATATTACTTTTCATACTCTGGCATATGCTAATTAAGTAAGACCTGTACATGCTTTACATGTGTGACTAAAGTCATTCAAACTCCACCTAAACATGAAATCACATCAACTGTAATATTACATTTTACCCTCCCTTAAAAAAAAACAAAAACAATATAAATGCAGTTTTCATAGAAAGCGAGATCAGAGATTTCATCTTGGTATCCTGGGATGGTTAACTATGGCTGCACCCATCTCCTCCCTCAAAAGGACACCCATTAGGTGTAACTCAAGCAGTCACCTATCCTGAATGCTTCCTTGGGAAATTCAGAAAGGAACATTTTGATTGTGATCATGCCTTTAGCACTATGGAGTCATCTCTAAATTTACAGCATTTTTTGCTGGCTGTATTATTCATATTCACACGTTTCTGCGGACAGTGTCTTTATCACTAACAATCCAATAAAAACCTGCATTTCTTTTGTTCAATAAGCTGTTTTGCACCTTCCCATGAGAGGTATTGAACTCCTCTGATCAAGACTTGTAATCCAGCTGAGAGAATTCATTTGCCATGGCCAGACCTACAGTGGATGGCACTATTTGTGAATCATGGTAGTCTTGGAGAATGTGACTGGATTTACAGAGCCAGTTGGCTCTGCACTTCTGCTGCTTAGTGCTCAGAATCTAAGCCCAGCCATGCCCAGCCCCTCTGATATCTGAGGACCAGCTGGAATGCAAGGGGGTTTATTTTCTGCCAAATCTTTCTCTTAATGCAACAGAAAAAAATTGCCTTACTCTTAACATGACAAGTAGCCTTATAGTTTCAAGCCTAGTCTGGGCACACCAATTTTTAAAATTTATTATTTATTAAAAAAATAAAAATTAGGGAGCTATCTTTAAATCTTTGAATAATGCCAAAACAACTAAACACAACATAAGTGTAACCCTTGTACCAATAGCTGATGCACTAGACCAAGGTCCTGAATTAAAAACAAGCCTGAATATTTAAGTCTGGTACTATGGGAACTTTTTATACATAGGAAGAAAGACCTGTCATGGGGCAACTTGACTGAACTGATTCACTTTGTAACAAAGGTGTTTTTCATTCGTCAATTAAGGATGACAAAAGAGTGCTAGAAAATTTTGGTCCTAAAGCTGATAGGGAAGTGTCACGTGACAAATTCTCATGGCTGTAAAAGTTACCCAGTTAGTTCCTTTATAACAGCAAATGTGGAGGTGCCAAAAGTCCAATATACATCAAATGTTTTATACATGAGCTTTTGGAGATCCACAGTGTTTCAGTACTAAGCACTGTTTGCTGTGGAGGACATTGAGACAGGGAAAGTTGGTCAGTCAAGTGCCAAAGCAGTGTTTTTCCTTTGGTATCAGCATAAGTGTGGTGTGTGCTATGGCCCACTGAGTCCCAGAGAAGAAAAAAATCTAGATAACATGAGAACTGAAGATGTGCTAATGTTCCAGCTCCCCTAAATTCCTTGGAGTGCCTTATCTGGGTGCCTGGATACTCAGAGCACCCATCAACCTGCCTCACTGCCTGAATCTGAGCAACATGGAGATAACTGGAAACATCCACACAAACACTCAAATTTAGTTTTGGCACAAAACTTTGGCAATGTAAAATAAACAGTCTGACAAAGGGAGAGCAAGGGGACAGGAGAAGATTAAATAAATTCCCTACCTCAGAAGCATCACTGTCTTTTGTTAGTATCTTTAAAGGCACATTTGAGTGACCAAACCAGGTGAACCTGTGGCCAGACTGGGAATAAATACAGTGGCAACCAGTGAGCCCATTGGAGGAGAAAGGGGAAGAAAGGGAAAAAGCAACAGAACAGTGTGTTCCATCTGGCCCAGAGACTGCAGTAAGAGGTCTGCCTTTCTCAATAAGCTTCTATCAAAAAGAAAAAAAAGTAGATTTAAATGAGAGGAAGTGTAATAATAAACTTCCCTTTGATGCTGACTCAGGCGGGCCTGAGCCACTTCCAGCACCTTCAAAAATCTCCAGGTATGAAGCTGCATTGTGCCTGTTCCAATATCACAGCTAGAAAATCACTGCAAAACCAACCAATGAGTCTCCCTTACTGGACAGATTATGAACTTCCACCAGAGTGGAACAGAGGAGCAGAGATGTCACCTGAGAGATGACCAAAAGGGCTATAAAATGTACTTCTCCCCATAACAGCAAGAATCTCTCTTACTTCCAACATGATGCAAATCAGCATGTGCAGCCCAGATGGTGCAATGTGGAGAGCTGCAATGCCTGAGAACAAATGAGAAAGGGAAGGAGGTATTTATCAGGAAGGAGGAAACCCCAGCATAGAAGATCCAAAGCTTGTTCTTAGTAAAAGAGCCATCAAACTCCCTGGCTAATGAGAACAGTCTTCTCCACTTCCTGAGAAGGTGCAGTTATTTTGGATTCTTAACAAAGCAAAATAAAACCACAGAGCCACAAAATATTGCAAACAGAAATGTCTCTTCTGCATCAGAGTTTACTTTTTTTTTTTTACATTCCCACTAACCTAGTAATTCCTGAGGGGGGAGAAAAAAAATATGAAATCAAAGTAAAGCAAACTCTTCCTTTACCAAAATAGGAGCTCTGTCTGATAATACAGTAGCTCATCTACACATTATTACTGCTAGCAGCAGAATTAATAAGCAAATATGATGAATGAGAGACACGTTAAACCAGCAAAAGCAGGAACGTTCATTCTATGAGATAAATGAGATTATGGCTAGCAGAAAGAAAATGGTAGGAAAGGAATGGAAGAAGTTATAGAAGTTCTAATAGAGCCTTTATTGGGCTCTGTCCATTTTTTCAAGCTTGCCTGTGGTAAAAAGCATATTTTTCAAACCTTCATAACACAATACTGCAAAGCATGCCTGCTTTGCACTCTGTCTACAAGGCACCATCCTAGCCTCCAATGCCCTCACAGCAGGATATGGTAAACCAGTGCCTCAGCCTCTCAGGCATTTGAAATAATACTCAGGTCATCACAGAGCACATTTCCCTGTAGAACTTTACAATCACTTGGAGGTCTCAGGGAAAAATAAGATAATAACATAAACCAACTGGCCTATTTCTGGGTCAGCATATATTCCTTGCTCCACCTTTCACCTGAACATCCTGTGCCTCTTCTGGAAGTTCCTTAATTAACCCTTACTTTATCTTACAACTATCAAATGTAAATTAATAGTCATGTGGGGTCATCTTTCCAAGGTTACGCTTCATGGCATGCACCTGCTCCTGCCTGTCAGAATTAAATCTGGAGAGTGCTGAGCTGCTCTGTAATCTGCGTCATTTGAAGATACAGCTTTTCACCTATACAGCAAAGTGCAATCTTAATTTGGGCTTTGTGATGGGAGCGACAAAGTCCCAGGAGGGAAATATTCTATATTCTCTTTACAAAATGCTCTTTTTTTCTTTTCTTNTAAAAATCTTTTTTTTTTTTTTTTTTTTTTTTTTTTTTTTTTTTTTTTTTTTTTTGGGGGAAAAAAAGAAAAAAAGTCAAAAATAGGATTTTTTTTTTTTTTTTTTTTTTTTACACATGGTAGTTTATTTTTAAACTGCTTTCATTAATAAGGAACAGAATTCCCTTAGCTGACCTTAGACATATGCAGCCTCACAGATGGGAGGCAAGGCTGCTTTAGGCTAAGCAAGCAAGTGATGTCTAGGCTATAAAGCGGGGAGAATTCCTCCTCTGTCCGCTGGCAGCTCGGCAGTGAGCGGGAGCAGGGAGCACCAGCGTGCAGCAGCATCGCCGGGGAGGGCTGATCCCCCCTCTGCATGTAAGGCCTTCTCAAACCCATCCCAGCTAAGCTGATCATTCCATTGCCATAGATATGCCTTCTGTTTGCTGGGGAGAGCTCCGAGGGCTAAATTTGCTGTTTGGGAATAGTGAAATTCGAGGCAGCTGCAGGTTTTTATTAACCAACTTCTTAGCCAGAAACTGTGAAACCGATTCAGTGTTATTACAGGGTGGTGGATGGAGTAAACAATAGTTAGACCATCACCCCAACAGTAATCACCGCTAACAATTGAGGAAAATAAGTATTTTAGAGTGAAAAATTTTAGTAAATATGACATTTCCCGGTATAAAATTCTACCCTTTGGTCCTGCAAAAAAGTATAATAATTGAAATGAAATTGCTTTATATCTTCTTTTTCACACTATTCAAGTTAATAAAATATAAAAGAAGGAAAGAGAGGAGAGGAGAGGAGAGGAGAGGGGAAAAGGCTTAAAAGAAATCCTGTCATTTCANTTCTACCCTTTGGTCCTGCAAAAAAGTATAATAATTGAAATGAAATTGCTTTATATCTTCTTTTTCACACTATTCAAGTTAATAAAATATAAAAGAAGGAAAGAGAGGAGAGGAGAGGAGAGGGGAAAAGGCTTAAAAGAAATCCTGTCATTTCAAAGAGAATATAATTGTATTTTGTTTTCCACTTTAGAACAAATTCTCTGTTAAAAACAAGTACCCGATATCTTGTAAACTGTCTTGCATAGTTCCATAAGACATCTCCCTACACATAACGGTTTTATAATCTGCAGTACTAACACAGAGTTTTTAAGACTTCAACAATCATCCAGTAAATCTGTGCCATTGGGCTACATAAATTAGTGTTTCCCAAAGTCTTTGTTCTTGATGCCATCTATCAGAATCCTAGAATGGTTTGGTTTGGAAGGGACCTTAAGTGTCATGTAGATCCAATCCCTCTGCTATGGGCAGGGATATCTTCCACAACACCAGGTTGTTCAGAGCCCCTTCCAACCTAGCCTTACCTTGTACATGTTATTCATATTAATCTGAATAATAATTATTCAACCTCACCTGTAAAATCAGCTATGTACCTGTTGCCTCTTTATAATATTCAAAATTTAAAGTATTTTGATTACTTTTTCCAGGTGACATTCTTAATGAAGGCGAAGCTGCTTAAACTTTTTCTATCAAAATAAAAAAATGTAAGAAGAATATATTGAGGAGAGTATTTGTAAGAACTATTTGAAGTCATGCCAGTCAAACCTCAAAACAACCCAAAATAGTGCAATTTCTACATCATAGTAACTTCCCTTTTCCTTCCAACACACCCACATATCCCTTCAGTCACATTGAATACATTGCATCTGACCTCAGGAAAGCTGAGCAGTCTTGGAAAAAGGTATTTGTTTCTGCTGCTCCCTAATAGCGCCTCGTTAGAATTGAAGTTGTCTTTAGTAGGGAGATTAATATGCTTGTTGGCCAGAAATGGGGCATTCAGTGAATCCATTGAGCCCAAAGGCATCTGAGTGTATGGCATTTTCACCTTTCCATTGTTTTTTTAAGGCTGCTTATTTAGCTGAATTCAGCTACTGATATATATTCATGTAGCTGATTACCAGTAAACACTTTGTAAATCAAACAAATTTGTTTAAAAAGCCAGTGTGCACACACACACTCACACTCAGGTGTATACACAAAATAAAGGATAATACATTTTTGCGCTTTGGGTTACACCAGCACCACATGTAACAGGATCTGGAGAAGATAAACTTCCTTAATCAGGGTACAACAAGAGTTATTTTAAGACAGGATGTCTAGAGGGGTCAGGCCTTGGACAAAGAGGTCCTTTCTGCTTCTTTTCTTAGGGAAGAGGAGACAAGTTGGCTACATTAAAAAAAAAACAAAACTATGTCCTGTTACAAGCTTGAAGAGGCTCATAGCTCGTGCCTAAGCTTGCATCAAGGTGGAACTGATAACACTTCTGCAGGGCATGGTGGGCTGTGTGTCCCCACCAAGGCCCCTCACTGGGCAGAATCACACCCAGTATGCTCCATATCCTGGGCATTGCACTGCTAACAGCTAACAGGTGTTGCCAGCTCGTTTGAGTGAGTGTATCTTCATCAAATCATTGGAAATGTGTCCATTTACATCATCTGTGGATGTAATTGAGTGCTGCAATCGAGTTATTGGCACATTAATATTACTCTTGCGCCCATTCTCACCATGAAAATCTAGTAGATTGGGAAGGGCAGTATTGGGAAGGGCACTCTTCTTTGACCTCTGTAGGACTTCCTATCTTGGTGGTATTTCACTGACAAACCAGGCATGAACTGTCAGGGCAGCTGCTGCAAAAGAACTGTAATGAAATAATGTTTGGTATTTCATGACTAAATCTTTATTCTGTGCATCTTAGGCAGCTTCTAAAACATTGCAGCTCTTTGCCCATCATTATCAAACACTGGTGTTGGGGAGGAAGGGGTAGGAATTTGGGCCCTACTACTCTGACCAGAGGATCCAAATTCTCATTTCTCTGTTAGGAACTTCTTTCTGTTTTATATATTTAGTGCAATGACAGTATTGTTCTTTAGTTTAAGTATTTCCTTCCCTCTCCAGCCTTTGTACCCTTGAGACATTACTAGAAAGCAATTCATTTTGCTGGGCAATGTAACATATTTTTTAATGTGTTCTAAAACATCACTGATGTAATGGCAATTCTGTTTTCTGCAAGTATTATAATGTGAGTTCATAATACTTGATTATGTGTGACCATGGCAACAATGAGTCTGCAGGAGAGGTCTCACTCACCAGTGCCTTGCAGACGGGTATATATAGTGGAATGTACCCCTGTGGAGCTAATCCCTACGTAAATCTCTGCTGGAAGTGAAATACTTGATGTATTTTGGTGTCCTGAGTGGCTTTTTTTCTCTATTACTATTATGGATCCTTTTGACTATTTTTTAATCTGTAATTTTCAACTGATGAACTCCTGCCATATTGCAAGAAATTGCTGTTATTCTTCCCTAAACACACAAGCTACCACTTTGTAGTGTTAAATCCAATTCTATTTCTATTATTTATTTATCACAGTCATCCCTTTATTTTCTTGTAGGAATCCTCTCTGTCCTAAAACCATGTCATCAGCAAATTCCATTAACAGACAAGTGCTGTCTGTGACAAGGCCATTAACGAACACATAGAACAGGACCAGTGCCAGAGCTACAATCATGACCTCTTCCCAGCCTGACAGGGACCCTTCCAATACAATCCACAGTTGTCTCCCTCTACCTGGTCCTCCAGTCCTTTTCACCAGCTCAAAAAACTTCTCCTATGGTCCTACACCTAAGGTGTAAGTGCAGGCAGTAAGGGTTAGGTAGTGCCCTATTTAGCCAAGGTTATCAAAAGTAGATAGCTGGATAAATTTTTCCATGCCTCTCACACTGAATTTCAAACATTTAGAATTTGCTTTCTGCCCTTTATTTAAAGGCTTCCTTCGAAATGTCTTTTAAATCCTTGCGTATGCTGAAGTCAGAGTAGCACACCCAGAGTAATCTAGGAGAGATTTATGAAAGAAGAAGTGTGGGGTTTCTGCTGGACTGGGGCTGCAGCCCCTTTGCAGCCCTGTTTCAAAGAGGCCTTTTACCAAGAGTAAAGGCTTCAGCTGTTTTCCAGTGACTTGGTGGAAAAACTGCCTTGACAGATTTATCAAACCTGCCTCATGCCTGCAACTACCATCTCAAGCACGTTTTGACTAGAAAAGTCACTTCTTTTTTTCTGTCTGCTCCAGGGAGCTCCGTGGGGCTCCTTATGCTCTTTCTCCTTACCCTTCAGAGGGGCTAACATGGCACAGGTCCTCCCAAAACCTTTTCTCAGGTCCACTGTTGCTGTAACGAAATTCCAAGTCTCCTCCATGCTGAAGCCTCTGAGCTCCTTTCCTCAGCTGACATCCAGGCTTGTTGGTTCAGCAAGAAGTGTTGCTCCGTCATGTCCTCATTGTTCACTGAAAACAAATTTTAAAATAGTATTCTTTTTTCTCTAGATCAAAATCATATTGTTGAATAATGCTGGCATTCCATGAGCTGTGTCATTGCTAGTAATGTGTACTCTGGTTCATAGCTCAGAAGTTAAACCTTTTAACTGTGATTCCTAAATATCTGTATCTGCTATCATATTACACAGCTCCTCATATACACTAGAGTAGCAACTCTGTAGTTACCCAGACTTTTTCTTTGTTCCTCAACTGCTCCCAGGACTGTAACAACTGCTTCTCACATCCCTTCTGTAGTCCTTCATCTTCTGTCATTTAGATTGGTGTGGTATTCCCAAAGTTAAAGTGCCAAGCTGTTTCAATTTGTGGTTCATGTGTATGTGATGATTGCCTCAGTGCATCAAGCTGCAAGCACTGCCTGGAGCGCTGAATATCCTCTGGTATTATCACAAAGGAAAACATTGGAGCTGTTGCTGTTGTCACCAGCACCACTTCCAACAGCAGAAACCAAAAGTCAGTTTGAGCAATTGTGCTCAGGAGCTACATAAATGCAGGCTCAAGGTTTTTTTAAAGATAAGAAACAAATATATAAAGATAGAGAACACAAGGTGCTGTAAAATGCCTGCATTAACAACATCTTACATTAACAATAAGAGAGCTGCTTTAAAACTAAGCCAGTTTTCATCATTCATGTCATTTGTTTCCTTTTTATGTTTCACTCAGCTTGAGCAGTGACAGCTCCATTTGTATTTCAATCAGTTCTGTTGTCAGGCAGCAAACCTATGTTGCAGTTCTTGTGTTGGAAATACTTCGAGGGAACAATTTGAAGTAAACTATTTAAACAAAAATTGAAAGAAAATCTTGAAAACCCCTTATCTTGAGAACTTTACAGACTAAATAGCTAAACTTTGCCTCAAAAACTGACACAATGAAACTTCCCTTGGATATGTAACAGATCTATAATGCTTGGATGCCTTTCTGCCTTTGCATAAAATACAAGCATGTGACTAAATTAACTTTTAATTTTTATTCGTATTCCACCCTACACACAACTAACTGTCAATTATAAAAGTAAAACTGTGAAAGGTTGTTTGTCTGGAGAACAGCTAGATTTGATTTTCTTCTCAAAACTGGAACACTTAATGCAGAGAGAGTAGCACAAGCTGTTAACCCCCAATTTTTTATTTTTTTTTTTAATTTTTTTTTTTTAATTTTTTTTTCTGTGCTGCAGCTCCCCAGTAAAAACAACAGCCAGGAAATAAGCCATGCTGTTTTCAAAAATTCAGTGTAGTCACAAGTTAACTTCAATGATTTGAAGTTAATCAAGTGGCATTTGAAGTGGCATTAACAACCCCAGAACCACCTTTGAAGAGAATAAGCATTGTCATCAAATTGCAAGTCATCTTATTAATGATCAAAAACATAACATGGAGATTAAATATCTGTGGACCTTTGAATGAATTACTTCTTGGAATAGCTCAAGACTCAGAATTTTAAGTGTAATAATCCAGAATTTCTGCTCTTAAAAGGACAGGAAGGAAAAGAGAACACACAGTTCTGTTTCCTGTCATTTGCAAGAGCAGAGCTGGTAGATTGTTTTGGAAAGGGGGGAAATATTCTGGTCCCCCCAGAAACAACTCAGACTATTTCTTCAAGTGCAATAGAAGAACTGTATGAGAGCTTTTGCCTCAGCTGACTACCTCATGTTGTTTCCCTTAAATAAAGATAGAAGGTGTAAAGACAAGGAAGTAGTCAGAGCTCCTGTACACTTTGCTCGGGCAATGTCTGCAGCTGCAGGGGAGCTGATTCAGGATATCTCAACAAGCAACATCACCAAAAACCTGACTGCCAGGGAAAGGCACTCAGGACAGTTTCCTCTTGGTGACCTTTGTGACTGAGATTGTGGAAACGGTAATACAAGATCCTCTTATGTGGCCATTGTGTTCCCTGGGAATTCAGCGTGGTATTAATTGCATAGAGCAGATATGGGTCCAAAACTTAGAATTCAGATTCAAAATGTAAGTGTCTCACAGTTTGAAGAAGTTTAAATTAATGAATCTGAACTTCTCAGTCACTGTAAAATTGCAGAAATAATTGCTGCCT
Source organism: Rhadina sibilatrix (assembly GCA_013400275.1). Classification (NCBI taxonomy): domain Eukaryota; kingdom Metazoa; phylum Chordata; class Aves; order Passeriformes; family Phylloscopidae; genus Rhadina; species Rhadina sibilatrix. The sequence continues at coordinate 125,324 of VWYO01013220.1, read as the reverse complement.
AATGTCGCCAAGGAAGTTAAAGAATGTAAGCTTGCCAGATCAAAATATATGTAGCTTAAATTTAATACAAGTCTTCTTTTTGCCATGCTATATAATCAGACCTGTACAAATGGCAACAATGCTCATTTATCTCTGTATCTGTCCTCACCTTCAGCCAAGTTTCAGTACAATGTCTCCCCAAAGCTGCAGCTTTGGAGCGAAGATATCTGGAGCAGCATGCTTTGTATGGCTCAAGAATTAAGTTTCTGATCCAAGTTCCTGTGATTACCAAATCCAGTCTCCATACTGTAGGGTAGTCTGTTTCTACTGTGGTTTGAACTTTTTTTTTTCTGACAATTCAGGAACACCTGCCTAAGTTAATATTTCTACTTTCAAATACAACGTGTGTACCATAATATTACAGCAGTATTTAACATGAGGGAGCACAAAAGGGAACCCAAACTGGACAATAGAAAAAATTACAGTTTAAAAAATGACAACAAATCTCTGTTAAGATTAGTTGTGCAACTTCCTTTAAACTTCATTTAAATTTCACTTTAAAAAAAGGCAATAAAATGGTTGCAGTAATAAAACCATCTTCATCCTTGTAAAAAAAACCCAAACAAAAAAACCCAACCAAAATAAATAAACAAACAAACAAAAAACCCAGGAAGTTTTTTCCAAGGTTGGCTGTGATCTACCCTATAAAGAGATTTTCACCATCAACCCCAGAATGGACATTTGACTCCTATGAAAAGCTGGGGAAGTATTATCAGAGCAGCTTTGCTAGGCATAGGTGCAGGATGCCACACATCAGATGTTTACTCAGTTAATCTGCAGTGTGAAACTAGAAAGAGGAGGAGGAAGAGAGAGGGGCCACGACACAACATTGTCAGCTCTTGTTTCTGCAATCCCTTCCCTCTCTCATTTCCTCAGAGCTGTAGGCCATGTCTCCATGCAGAAGTCACATCAGCTTTGCATGTGTGCAATCCTGCTTCAAATTAATTACTGGCCCAACCCAAAGTGATACAAGTCAGTCTTAAAACCCACAGAAAGCTCTTCTTGTCTTAATTGCCACATGATTACAGCATTATTTAAACAGCAAAAAACTGCTATCTCTGAGAGACAGGGTGGGCTCTTTGCTCGGGTCAGGCAGTGAATAGCCAAAGGCAAAAAGCACAGGTGGGAGGGTTCAGAGAAGTTGGATATGCTAAGCCAGTGGACCTGGTACAGCAGATGTTTATTTATAGCACAGTAGTAGTGCACATGCATTCCCTGAAATACAAATCCAGCTTGCATGAAGCAGGCATGTTTCCAAAGGTCTCTGGGAGAACGACAGATGCGCTGCAGTTGGAGGTTAGCTGCTATTCAGCTATTTGTTCTTTCCCATAGCATATTTCCTATCTTCATATTCATTTTTTTCTTAATAACTAGCTTCCTAATCATTTGATCTTGGAGAGGGAGAGGGCCTGGGGAAACAAAGGTTTTCCTGGTGGCTGAAGGTTTTAGCAGAGAACAGAACCGTTTTCCCCAGATGATGAAAATAACTGTATGGTGTGAACTCGTACAGAGGTACCACAGAAGGTAGCATGGAAGCTGCTTTTCTTAATTAAGAATGTAGCAAGGTAGATCAAATTTAAATTGGGGTAGGTGGCCTCAGGCAGGCTGGTTTTGGGGTTGCCAGTGTCAGCTGCTGCCTCCAGGCTGGGATCAGCTGCATATTGCCAGTGGCAGGAGGTCACAGCCCCTGCTGCAACCATAGCTGCTTTTCTGTCTGTGTCTCTTCTCTGCAGGTCTCTTGTCTGCATATTGAGACATTTTTATACTCAGTGGCACTGCCACTGTGACCAGGACAAACAGTGTGAATGCCTTGCAAAACTGCAGCAGACTGTGGGTGGGTGCTAGCCAAGGAATGAGGATGGGGAGGGTACAAATCCCTGATGGTTATCTGTGTCATTTGGACACACAGGGAACTGGCTGCTGGTCCCACAGACCAAAGTTTATGTCCCAATTTGCTGCCTGCCTTTTGTCCTTGTCTGGACTATTTATGCACTTGAGGTGGCAGACGTTGTTACCCTGCACCCCCAGCTCTCCCACACTGTCCCACAAACAAAGCTCTCAGAAAGAAAGATTTGTGATCTTGCCAAAAGCCTTTAAGCTTTTGTGTAGGCCAGCCCTGGAGATTTATACACATCAGCAGGTGCCTAAATAGAGCATGGCACTGGCTGAAATCAGTGGTGCCAAGAGTAGCAGGCACTTCCCTGCCGCTGGGTCCTGCCAGCCCCAGTAGCTCACCTGAAATCTGTGTAGCATTTCCTTCCCTCATCTTTTAGAAGGCAGACAGTGGTTTTACAAGACGTCATGTCACTAAATAATTTTCTGGTTAATGCCTAGGCACCCCTTAGATGCAAAATAATGAATGTAAAAGATCAATGGGTGAATTATTGATCCTGTCAGAACTCTTTATAGCTAATTATAGCAGTGAATGCTAACTGAAGTGGCTATTGGCTACCTACCAGTCAAAATAAGGTCACTAGTATGTTTACAAAAAACTCCCAAAGAACTTAAATCTGGCACTGTTATAGTATTCCACCTCATTTATTCCAAAGACAACTCACACCACCTGGATTGTTTGGGGTGAGACAACATACAAAGACCTGCATCTGGTAGGGAGGATCCTAAACACAAGTACAAGCTGGGTGGAGAACGGATTGAGAGAAGCTCTGAGAGGAAGGATTTGAGGGTGTTGGTTGATGAGAGGTTCAACATGACCCAACAATGTGTGCTGGCAAAAGAAAGCCAACAAAAAGCAGAGTGGCCAGCAGGCGAGGGAGGTGGTTCTGCCTCTCTACTCTGCCCTCATGAGAGTGCTGCATCCAGCCCTGGGGTATTCGAAATAAAAAGGGTGTGGGCCTGCTGGAAGAAGTCCAGTGAAGGCCACAAAAATGATCAGAGGGCTGGGGCACTTCTCCTGTGAAGACAGACTGAGAGACTTGAGACTTGTTCAGCCTGGAGAGGACTCCAGGGAGATCTTACAGAAGCCTTCCAGTACCGAATGGGGGCCTACAATAAAGCCAGAGAGGGGCTTTGGATAAGGGTATGTAGTGACAGGAAAAGGAAGAATGGATCCAAACAAAAAGAGAGTAGGTTTAGATTCAATAATAGAAAGAAATTCTTTCCTATGGGGGTGGCGAGGCGCTGAAACAGGCTGTCCAGAGAAGTTGTGGATGGCCCATCCCTGAGGGTGTTCAAGGCCAGGCTGGTTAGAACTCTGAGAAAACTCTGGTGTAGTGCAAAGTGCCCCTGCCAGTGGCAGGGATATTGGAACAGGATGATCATGAAGATCTCTTCCAACCCAAACCATTCTATGATTTTATGAATCATAGAACTGTTGTCCCTGTCCCCTCTAGCAACAAAAAGCATATACCAGCATTTGTGTGCATCTCCAGCTAGGCAGGAATTCACTGCAAAGCTCTGTGCATGTGAGATACAGAACTTGTTCCCACCTTGGAAAATAAAAAAGCTTTGAAATAATTTCAGATGATTTCAGCCTCTTTTACTTTTCCAGAGTCATTTCTCTTGCATACATTAAGACTTTCTGAGAAACAATTGAGCAACATGGACTTTCTTCAGCAAGATAAGTAACAGTGGAAACTGTGCTTCACCTATAACTGAACCTATCTGGACCCTATAGTAATTTTTTATTAAATACCTGGATTTTTTAAAAACAATTTGCTGATGTAAGTCAAAGTTAAAACGCTGCTGCTAATCTCTTTTCCATGAACAAGCATGAAGTGCATTTAAATTTATTAGTCTCTCTTCTGAGGTCTCCTGGACAGGAACAGTTTTCTCTTTCATATTTTTACACGAAGGAGTTGAACTCATTTCAGACACAAACTATGCTGACACCTCCCAAAATTTTCTGCAAAACTCAAGTTGTTTACCTTTTCCACTCTCAATAGTGTGGATTCTTCTTGCATGGGAGAGCTAAATTCAGCTTCCAGATCTAACTAGATATCTCCCAGGACACAAACCAGGGCTATTCCTAGTAGCTGACCAAGCTCACTCTATCTTTCGGTATAACAAATCCAAAAGCTCCACTGGGAAAATTTGTCTGGAACCACTATGCTCCCACCTTTTTACTTCTGTGAACTGTTGTTTTCTAATAACAAACATTCATCGAAAAATCCCAACCAGCTGCCCTGTCATGCCATTTATCAACACCCTGTATGCTGAGATTTAACTACAGAACTCACCTTGTTGTTTGTTGGGCCTGCAGTTTAGGAGGCTGCTGCACTGCTGGGTACTATTCAAGGGTTATTCTGCTCTCTGCACTTGCAGGTAGAATGAGAGAAAATTTTGAAAAAAGTGCGATGGTGTTTTGGGGAAAAGGAGGAATTTGAGTAGAAAACTGAGAATCTGTCACAGACAATGTAAAAAGAAAAACTGAGAAGGAGGGATTTGGATGCCTTGTGGCTGCCCAGACTACCCGAGCTGACCTTTTTAAAAACTTTCATGCTGGGATTCATTTCCCCTAACTTTACAGTAGATGTCTAAAGCAATCTCTACCGTCAAGAGAAAGAAGATGACACTCCTCAGGCACGAATTACCTTTGATTACATGGATTCTAAAATACTTTAGAAGTAGCAGTCTCATGTAGTTGTTTATTTCTCTCCATTGATTATTGTAGGGTGGGCTGATCATTCAGATGAAGACATTGCAGATATCTGCAGTTTGTCAAGAGGAATCTCATTCTGCTTGTGACTGAATCACACACCATGTACCCATGAAAGAGTCTTTCAAATATAGGACAATCCAGAAAGCTCTGTTTCAAATATATTTCATGGATGAATATGATTTTGGCTTCCTTACACTTTCTCTCCACTGAATTGGTCAGCAATCCAAAAGAGGACAAAAAAGTAAAGTACTTCTGAAGAATCGGACCCTTGATATGAAAAGCGAACATTCTGGCAGGACACAGAGAGCCCAATATTCATGAACTACTTTTTTTTTTCCCCCTTTTTATTTAAATAGAGATTTCCTTGTAACTTGCTCAGATGGCATACTCAATGCCTCAGGCAAGGCTGTGCAGCTGCCTCTACAGCTTGCAGAGGACTTGGCTACATTACAAGCGTCATATTTTCTCACAGATAAATTGTTCTTGAATAACATTGCCTAAGTAATAGGGTTTCCATCGGTATCACCTTTGCATACCTCCTTCCTTCTTTTCACCCTCCTTTTATCATACAGACATGTTAACTGCGACCACTGCAAATAAGCTCTTTTTATGCTTTAGTTCCCCCGAGTCCCTCTTGTCATCTCCAAGGGAATGGATGGCATATGGGATCATGTTCCATATTCCACTCCGGTGCCTTTTTTTTTTTAGCACCTGCTTTAAAAATCTAGGGCCACAGTGCAATGGACAAGGTTTAGTTAGAGCCCAGAGCAGTTGTTATACAGTAGGCTAGTGACTGAAAGGAACTGTCCTCACCCAGCTTCACCACTTCCAGGAGCCATTCTTGCAACTCCCAGGTCTTCTGAGGACTCACTGAAGGCAAGGGGGTGGATTTTGTGCATGTATGAGTTAGAGAAGTGTGGGTTTGCAGATTCTAGGAAAGGAACTGACTCCGATGTACCAACAGAAGTGCACCTATTTTTGTTTATCTAAATAAAATCTCTTATTTCACATTAAATATTTAATTTATAATCCTCTCTTTTGCAGTGTTGAGAAGGGACAATAGAATACAATAGGCTAATATTTTATCCTGAAGAAATTCTATTCTAATTAAACTCTTTTCCTCTGTCTAAACAACTCCCCTGATGACACAAATTACACGTCATGAATGGCAGGAGATCAGACTTGGTAACTGCCTGAGGACCATGGGAGTGGCACAGAGCAGGTTGTTACCACACTTACAGACCATGCACCCAGCTCCCTGTCCCTAAAACTGGCTAAACAAAAGATTTCAAACTTGCATTATGTTAACGAGACTTAAAATCCACCACATCCTTGTCCAGAGGGGTTGGCAGCCCCTCTGTCTCTGCAGCTGTTCCTCACCCCACACACACTCAGGCTGAGCTGCCCTGCTCAGAGCTGTGCCAGCAAAAGCTGCAGCTTCTATTAAACCAGACAATCTTCCTCACTGGCTCTCAAAACCGAGTTCTGAAAATCCTAAGGAACCCTGACACTGTGTTTGATATCTTTTTAAAGTTAAATTTTGAATAAATGGAATTGTCTGCTGCTGAATGGGAGCAGAAGGGCTGGTTTTCTTACCCACCCCTACAAGAAAAATTGATCAAAGCTTTGCCAGAAGAACCAACAGGGAGAGCAACACAAGCATAGAGTAATATTTACAATATTTGCAGCACCATGTCAGCCAGCTGAAGACAGCAAGATGACAGAGTGGACAAAATGCCAACATTTTCTGCAGATTTTTCTGGGTTACTGCCCCTAACATTGCTCCCACTGATGGGGGACAAAGTGAGGGCAACAACCAGGGGAAATTTTAGCCAATGTTTAGTAACATGGCTGCAGCCCAAGTCACCATCCAGAATGTAATTCCACTCCTCTGAAGACTCAGCAGGGCTCATTGCAGCAGATAAACAAGTCGCTCTGTTACCCTGAGGCGTGACAAATACCCCTGTGAAGTTGCCTGGATGGAGAAGAAGGGATCCAGTGCAAGATCCAAGCCTACATTCCTACCTGGGAATGCTGAAGAAAAAAAACTATCTCAGCTTTCTACTAGATGCTGTCTTATCACAGGCAGAGCACGTATCCCATATCTGACCCCAGGGCACCAAGGCAGGGCTTGAAACTGAATTCACTGTCACCAGTGATGTCTTTCCCTCTTCTTGCCTAGGCAGAATATGTTGAGGATGCAAGCAAGGTGCTTTGGGGTCACTTCTCTGCAGTGCCATGGAAATTTTAGACAAATCATTTTGGGTATGTCTGTATTAAGAGGGTTGAGAAACACCAACCCTTTCCACTTTCTCTGAGGTCCCTCAAGGCCAGGAAGGAAAATCAATGGAGAAGCAAAGCAAATACTATCTGTTCTGCTAAAGCCCACAAGCAGATATTCTTTGGACATAACAACTCTGCACAGTTCTGCATCAATACTTCTGCATTTTCTCTAGCCTCAGGCTGTTATATGCCATACACCTGCAGCACCAGTCAAATTTTACTATTTGGGGGGGGGGGGGGGGGAGGGACGGCAAAACCACACCCCAGCTAGTAAAAAAAACCCAAAAAAACCCAAAAAAACCCCAACTCTTTGATGTGCTTTAGATGTTTTGGTAGGAAAGAATAGTAAAGCCCCAGAGAAATATCTTGTATGGCATTGTAACCAGTGAACTCTGCCTGAGCCTGTGACATATGCTTCCCTTTAATGTTCTTAGAAAATCAATGAAACTCGTGCTCCTTAGCAACTTAAGCTTTTTTTTTTTTCCCACGAAGTAGAGAGACAAAATTCCCAAAAGGTATCAGCAGCATCCTAGCACAGAGAAGATGTAATTTGTCAGACCACAGCATTGTGAAATACTTCGCAGCTGAAACTATATGGACTTGACAGAAACCGTGGCCAGTTAACATCTCATTTTAGAATTAAGAATAATAAATTGGCAAGATGTCCTTAGCCCAAAAATAGCATATTTGACTTTTCCTAAACCATCATAAATTTCAACATCTGCCATCTTGCCCTAACATGCTCCCTGACTCTTGAGAAGGCACAAAACCATGAGTGAAGATTTGAGTGTCTTTCTGGCTACCAGAGCTCACAGCATCTGTCAGCTACACCCTGTACCAGAACACAGCACATATGGACTACTTGAAGTCATACACCCAGCAGTCAGTGCTTCTCTCAGACTATTTATAATTCCATCTCTTGGGGAGAGAAAACAACAAATAAATTCATGCAGGGTCAGATTCTGCCACAGAAATTCTTTGTCATGCTCCTAGTTGGGTCCTAAGTTAAGGCCCTGCTTGATTAAAATTGAATAAACAAATCATGTTGAGAAAACTGTATGTTACTTGTAAGAAGCTCTTGAGCTGAAGAAGCAGCTAAATTCACAGCAAATCTCAACCTCTGTGAATCATTCATTCAGAATTAGAACTCTAATGTCCATTAAATGTTCTCCCCAAACAGATACTTTCTGAAAAATCAAGTCTGTATTCTCAGTTAAGGTACAGTTGATCCGTGTTTGTGGACTCCTGTGCAGATTTTGGTCAGCAAATTGGCCTCAGTGTGTGCTTTGTGGAGGAGGTACTAAAGCTCAGACCCAAACATTTTCTCTCTTTACCAGGATCATCACATGAGCCTGCGTGTCCTGAAGTCTGCTTCTGCCCAGGGTGTGCCACCCCCAGGAGCACCACATGCACATGCACAGCCAGTCCACCACCTGTGGGATGAAGGGGACCCGCTGCCTCAGGGTTGCTCACAGTCAGACATGGCTGGGGTGCTATAGACATGAAATGGGAAGTGATAGTCACTGACTTGTCTAGGATTTCTGTGTGTAAAACAGGCCCAGGTGTGGTTACTCTTACAGGAGCTCTGGACACACCAAAGGAAATCGGCTCCTCCTGAGCCCTGGGAATACCTCAAAATGATTCTCTCCTGTGGATAATGAATTGCACTCCTGTACTTCCCACTAGCTCACTGATGACTATTATTCAAATTATTTGTGACACAAACAACAGGACAAAACCCCAAACCCAAAAGTATTGTCACTTAAAACCTCTGACAAACCACAGCCACAGTTCTGAACAGCGTCAGGTCACCCCAGTACACAGGGAAGGTTGTTCAGGGATGGCTTGCAGCAACATAAAGCAGATGTCAGAACAGTTCTCTCCCACGAATTTTGTTATTCCTTACCGAGATCACAAGGAGTACTTCCCATTTCTTCTTTGCAAGAAGCTGAGAGCTGTTGTGTCCACATATCACTTTTCCATTGTCAGTCTGCTAATTGAAACTTAAAGGCCTTCATTAGCCACTTCCCATGGACCTGCATGGTGGATTCATGCCGCAGAAAAGCAGGGACATTGACTAATGAAACCTGACAAGTCTCCCTGAGAAATCCACCAGGATTTCTAACCTCAGCAGCTTGCTCAGTCAGAGATAACCATCCCATGGCAGAGTCAGCAAAAGAGATGTGCCTCAGCTTCTGCAGGGCTGTCAGGCCTCAGACAGACCTTTAAGACCACCACACAGCAAGGATATTCCTTTGCCACCTCTCTGCAGACTTTCTTTTACTTCTTTATCTACTTATTTGCTCTTAAAATTGCTATTTTCTCACCGGACTGTGTATTGCTGCTTCTTTTCTATGCTGTTTACTCATGTGTAAGCAAATCAGTTGTAATGGCAAACCTTCAGTTTATTGTCTGCTTTTGCTACGAGGCTCTCTACCAAACGATTACTGAATTTCTAAAGGAACGGGCAATAAAAACGAGGAAAATGCAGGGGAATTCCACAATCACTTCCCTTCAACAGCGATGTCATTAAGGGCAAGATAAAGGTGCCAGACACAATAGGTGTGGGCTCAACGTGACTTTGAATTAAACCTGCAGTCTCGTGTAACAAGGGCTGCTAATCCCTTTTGCGATTGAGGCTCCCCGAGTTCCCGGTCCCAGCACACTTGTCCCCCTTGCTGGGACTGCCGCACGAACCCAGGCAGCCCGGGCAGGGAGCGCGGATGCCCGCACATCCCCGCACACTGAAGTGAACCTCTCCTTTCCCCTCCTCCGGGAGCGGCACTCGGCCTCGCACGCAGAAGGCAAGAGGCTGTCACAGCGAGATGCAATGTTCGGGTAATTGCTGTTTTTCGCAGCCGCATCAGGTGAAGGGGAACATTTGTCACTCATCTGAGCAAACCCCAGCAATCAAAGGCGCTGACTGGCGGCGCTCCAGGGGCTGCGGCGGAGTCACTGCTCGCCAGTGACTCCCACTAATGAGCAAACACTGTCTGTAGGATTGCTGGGAAGCAGCTTTTCAGGCACTTTCACACAGCCCACTTTCTTATCAAACACCAAATAACTGTCCAGCTTCCTTTTGAGAAAGGAAAGGAAGTTTCCCAGTGAAATTTGCCGAGTGGCTTCAGAATTAGCGTGTTGGCTCAGTAGCTAGCTAGTGGTGAAGCCTTTTCCTTTGAAAACCCAGCCCCTTCCATCTTCCCTTCTGCTCACATAAAGCAAGCAAAGTCAGGCCAGGCAGCCAGGACTCATGTTGTGATTCGTAATCGTAGGACTGAGAATCTATTTTCATTGACTGGACAACAGACAGAAATGGTGACTCTGCAGCTGACTCCCAGGACAGCATGTGAGATATGCACGGCATGCTGTAAGCTTTGTAGTCTCCTTTGCAGAGGAAAATTCCCTAGATAAGGACAACGGTAGGGAAGCAAAGGAGGACAGAATGACAAATCTCACAGCAGTACAAATCTTCAGAAAACGCTAGGGTCTCTTTTATGGATAGAAATCATTTTCATAAGCTGAAACAAGAGAAAGAGCAAATGTTTAAACATCTGAACTTGCATAGTTTGTTTTAAGTAAATGCTCACGAAGCACAAATGCAAACAACCTTACTTCACCCCAGCCTTTCTGGATCAAGACATGTCTCAAAGCAGATCTCCTAACACCTACAGAAATAGTGACAGACCAAGAAAAGGGAGAAACTTTACCTCCTATCTAGCTTAGGTGCCTTGGCAAAGATTTTCTTATCTTCAAAGGCCAGAACAGAGCTGCCTTCCTTTAAAAATAAATAGAATTGTTTATTAGAATTGTTTACAGTGATTTACAGGTAACTTATGATGTATTGATCTCACATCTAAACTGAATAATCCTTAGTAATCAGAAAGACTCATAAGTTGAAGGAAAGAAAAGGATGGTTTTCTCTTCCTCCTACAGTTTTTTACTTCTACCACACACTGAAATGTCATTACTGTTTGGATATCTCAGTTTATACAATGACATTCTCAAAAAATTCGACTTTATATCAGGACCTCATTAAATTAAAAAAAACCCCAAACAATAATGGGTCTCAATGCTCTTTATTCAGACAACATGAATTCTCTAATTCATCACTTTATTAATTTACAAATTTTCCAGCTCACAAACTCTCTAACTTACATGTTGCTCTCTCTGTGCCTCAGTGGTTGTGCCAGTACATGTTGGGGTGTGGCATCAGCTGTATGTTGGGCCAAAACCAGAGCTGAATGGACTGTCATCCTTGCCCCTTGCCACAGACCAAACTCTGAGAAAAACCAGAGCCTAGGGGAAGGGTGGAACTGTTAGTTCTCTTGCCTCGCTCAGGGGAAGATTTGGGCACTCACTTAAGCCCAAATCAGGTAACAACTGGTGATTCATTTTCCGACACAGAGAGATATTCGATAAACGTAGATATAAAAATATATTAGCAGCAAAACTAATAGAATACAGCACAATAGTACTATGATCATAGGATGTAATACAAGATGCAATATGCCATTTGCAGATGGTGCATATCTCATAAAAACACCATACCAATGATGTTCAGAAGTTTGTTCTATTTCTGTTGCAATTCTGACAATGCAGCCAGTATCATGTTTGATAGCAGTGGTCACCTGTTTTGGACAAATAATAGCCATTTCATATTTGGTGATTAAAGTTTCCAGCTCATCAGTTTGAGGGCACACTGTGTCCTGTGCTGTCCCTAAGGGACCAATGGAGTCCATGCTGTAGGCCAGTCTGACACCAGCACTGGTGTGAGGATTGCATTATGGTGTCTGTTAAGCTGTCTATGGGTCTTTAACGACATGAGGTGTTTTAAGATTAAATTTTTACTTCTCATTACTCAACTCCAATTTGATTGCCAGTAAATTAATTTAGCCCAAGTTATCTGTTTCACCCACGTCTGTAATTGCTGAGCAATCTCTTCCGGTCCATTTCTCAGCCCATGAGCTTTTCATTATATTTTCTCTAGCTGAGGAGGGTAGTGATAGAGTGACTTTGGTGGGCATTTGGTGTCCAGCCAGGGTCAACCCACACAGCTGCATAGCAAGGAATTCATTTAATTCTTACACAGGATTAAACCAACCTCGGATGTGGTGTGTGTAGGGTAAGCATTACCCAAACTGTTCACTATTTCAACCCATCACAGGGAATTTCCACCCTTCAGAAGTACATGCCATGGGTTTACAGAGTACACTTGCTGAGCAGCCCAAAGAACTTTTCCTTCCCTAAGATCTGCTTGAATATGGACAATACAGTCCTTTATTCTATTACAAAATCTATGGGTGACCACTCTCTGTAGTACTCCATGACAAAGTCCTTAGATTACCAATGATATTTCCTGCAGAGGAGGTACCTTGGTGTCTCCTGAGTGAGCTGCAAAACTATTCTAGCAGGTAATGGCTGGGCAGGGAGACCTGGATTTGAGTTCACTCTCAGGCTGTAGATTTCTCTACATTCTCCTTTTTTCCCTAAGCTTTCTTTAGTCATCAAATACCCTACTAAAGTGAAAAACCTTCTCTCATCTGAGTATAAACCTAAACAAATGGTTTTATCCATAAGTGACGATAGAATATTATTATGCAGAACTTCATTCTTCAAGTTAGACTTAAATTCATGTTTAAGGGAGTAACCAGAAAAAGGCAAAACATTTCAGTAAGATATAAAATCAGGAGTGTTAACACCATCTGCTCTTAAATAGATAGGACAATGTTCTGTAAATGAAATGCTAACCTGGTAAGTCTGACAAACCATCTCTTTGTTTTATTTTGCTGGCATCAACACCTCCATCGTTAAACACTTAGCTTTTTGTCACTAAGACCACTGTACGGTATATGTTGAACATAGTGTAAAAGCAGCACCTTTTGTAGACTATGGATTTCCTATTTGCTGAGCAGTCTGTAAATTTGAAGACACATATAACTCACAAACATAGAATTCTTTATTTCTTGGCACATAAGTTAGACTAAATATTGCATTCAGTATTAACACTGACCCATGGAGAAGTAAAAACTCAGTTAAAAAAAAGCTGCTTAGGGATTCCTTTTGAGAAGGCACACATACAGAAGTCTGGGAGGACTGCAAGCTACTGAAGTCTCTATGTTTAAATAAACATCCAGTCCTTTTTGGTTACCTCACAGTCTGCTGTTATGAGGAGACTCAACCACACATCCTTTTATCTAAATAATCAGGGGCAGAATTCAGTTTCTGTGCCTGGTCCAGGATGCTCTCCAAGCTTTCTACTCTGCCAACAGTCCTTGAGATTCGTGTCTCCCCAGTTCAGCCACCTGGGCAATGAAATCGGAATCTCCAGGCTCTGCATCTCTCTCTACAATGCAGCCAGATTTCCACTGAAACCCCTTTCAGGACAACATGTTTGGAGACTCAGCAGCATAATTCTCCATTAATGGACACTTCAGCTCCAGCAAGAGTGTCATGCTTCTGTTCTCCTGCCACCTCCTAAAGCAGGCTCACACTTGGTCACCCCCTTCCCCCAGTAGTGCAGAATTTTGGCATCTGCAAATCTGAAGGACCACTCACTGTCAAGACTGACAGCAGCAGCAGAAAGTCATCACCTTTAGAAAACTGCTGTTTGAATTTCATATATCTTCTTTTTTCAGATTCTTTGAATGAAAATGTAGCTATTCTTGGAATTTCAGTGAAAATATGGGAATGGTTGGTTCTCATTGCATGGAACACAACAGCTCCAGACACTCTACAGCTTTAACAAGAATATCCTTGAGGTCCCACATCCACTTGTTAGCAATTACTCAGCCTATTAGCGAGCAGGAGGGTGTCACATTTCAAAGCTAGGAAATGAAAAATCTTAATGCCATGGAACTGCTGTTGAAATAATTTCTGCAGAAATATAAGTTTAGATTAATTTTCAGTACTTACAAAAACCTATCCAAACTGTACTGTGTCACATGATCTCACCATAACCATTGCAAAGACTTTCTGGCTCTGAATAAAATTTATGTGTTTGTATCAACTTTCACCATGTGCAATTTCTCCAATAGTAGTAAAATTACACAAAAAAGGTTTTCTTTCTTCAGTTTTGAATAGGCCATGATTGATAGAACCAAAAACACGAGCCAATTCTGAAACCATCTAGCATGTAGGTTTAAATGAACTCTCTAATATTATCACTGGATTTTTCAGCACTCTGAATGTTGTAATACTCTAAGCTGTGGCTGCTTATCACCTCTTAACACAAGGTACAGCTTGCAAGGAGAAACAACTTGGATGTATTTTCCACAGGTTGGTAGTGTTTTGTTGGTCATTTGGTTTGTGAGGTTTTTNTTTTTTTTTTTGTGTTTTTTTTTTTTTTTTGTTTTTTTTTTTTTTTTTTTTTTTTTTTTTTTTTTTTTTTTTTTTTTTTTTTTTTTTTTTTTTGTTAATTTGCAGGAGGGTTTGGTATCCGCTTTTTATGACACTCAGAAAAGATTCAGATGACCATTTATCTTTAAGGATGAGGTCTGTATCTGTACAGAAAGGACATGGAAAGACCTAATGAGGGTCTTTAGCACAGCTTCCACCCCAATATACTCAACATATTCGTGCCATAACAGTATTTGCAGCCTTGATCCAAAGGGGGAGAGTGATGGGAAGACCTGTATCAGGCTAAGTAGGAGCTTGGACTGCATCAGCCAGTGCTAAAAGAAGCTCCAGACCTTTGCTGTGTCTGCTGCTAAAGCTTTTATATAGATGGATATATACAGATGGATATACTCATACATACACGTTTATTATATGTTTAATCAGCTATTGTCTTTGTTTCTGTATTTCATTATGAATAAACATTTTTTGCATCTGCTGATAAAAAAAAAAGACTGTCATTTTGTGGCCATATGTATCATATAGAAAAGCTCTATGAAGAATAAATTTAGTTTAGTAGTCAAAAAAATTTTTAAAAAGATATTTATATAGGATAGGTGGAACTTACATTGAAAAGAAAATTGAAAGAATGCAGAAGAGCATGGGGGTGGCAACTGAAGATAACAACAGAAGCAAGAAAAAATATTTTAAATTAATACCACGCCTGTAAAAAAGAATGGCAAAGCTGCATCTAAAAATATTGTTCATGAACAAGTCATTGCAGGATACAGTCACAGAAGTATTCTGGTCTCCAACAGCACTACCAGCAAAAGAAACCCACAACACAATTAAAAAAAAAATAAAGAAAATGTGCAGATGACATGTTTTCAGTTTTCACCAGAACAGTAACTTTCTGCCAAATGCCAGTATAGGAATTACTTTGCACTATAAAATATCTTTGTTGCAACAGCCACCATACAACTTAAAGAACTTGTTCACTTTTGCAAGACAGGCTTTGGATTGTTTTCTATTATCCCTTGCTTTCTCACAGCATAAGCACACTAGGCTGGTACATAACATTAATCACAGTTTTTAATTTGGATCCCTATTAGTTTCTTTAATATTCAAAGCAGCCCCGCTAGAGAGAAAAACAATCGCTCCAAGGCAACGGAAGCTGTTCTCTCTGGTTAACCGTATTTCCCAGCCTTCCTTTCAGGCTGATGCTGAGTTACAGAGGTGCTTGCCAGGTGCAGACGACTCTCCGTTTCTCTTCTTTCTCCTCCAGTGCACACAGGGACATGGGAAGAAGGGGGGAGGCTGCAGGAGCAGCCCAGGTGTGCCAGGGGGACGCCAGCACAGGTCTCTGATCTCGGGTCAGCTCACACCTCTGCAGCCTCCTCCTGGCTGCTGGAGCCGTCAGCCAAAATCACCATACAAACCAAGGACCCCTCAGTGGACCAGGGATCCCTGGCTGCGCTCTGTTACCCGCTTCCTCAGCGGCTCGGCATTTCTTTCAGCTGCACGTGAGCGATGTCAATCACTCCCCGAGTTAATTAGTCTGCTTTCAATTACTAGGATAATTAACACCTCATTTAAAGCAGAAAGTAGTTCTCTTAATTTCAGTACTGTATGACTAAATTTGAGTTTGCCTCCAGCCCAGTAGCTCCCAAAAGCCTTGACCTGATAGTACTGATTGGGATCATTAGCCCAAACAAATTATAATACTACAAAGATTTTTTTCCAGCTCTGTTCCAAGCTTTGCAGGATTTTTAAGGACTCTCAAACACATATTTTCTTCAAAGAATACCCAGGGCATTGCAGAAGATTCCCCATGCAACCATACAGACAAAAATTCTGCTGGCTGCAACAGTAGCAACACAAGTGACCATCACACAAGATACCACCTTAATTTAGTTATTTTTTATTTTCATATAGAGCATAGAAAGGTGCTGATTCAGCCAGTGATCAATCCTTCAACAAAACCATCTTCAAAACTGAACCTGTAGATGGAGAGGGGTGAACCTGAGTCACTAGCCTAACCAAAAGCCCTCTGTTTTGTGGGAGATTTTTGTGCAAGAGGTGTTATAGTAAGGAGAGGTGGGGAAGTTTGCTAATATGTGGAGAGATCTGCAGGAAACAGAAGACCTTCAAAAGCATAATTTCCTTAAGACACTAAGGTAACAGAACCTGCATTTTGGAGGGATTTTTTTGAATGGAATCTGATTTTCCTGGAAAGGCTAAGTGAGCATTTAGATCTCTTGTGTTTCATTTGATGAAAGCAAACACCCCAGGAGGCAAAAGCTATTTAATCTACAACTAGCAACCACTAATATTTCTGCTTATATAAGGGACCCATTTTCACAAAATTGAAACAAGTATTTCTCCTTTCTGCTTTGGTGTTCTAACTCAATCGATTTTCAGGAAAGACATTTTCAATACTAAACTTTGATCATGACCATGACTGTGATGTACAGTGTCATTCAAATATGTGCTTATTTTTGTGTTTCTTCACTCAGACTGGGATAAGCTTACAGAGTGCTCAGAAGCTGAAGAAAGATTTCTCTTCATCAAAGAAAAGATTTCTGCAGATTTGGGGAAAATGCCTCTACCGCACTGCTTGAAGGGTGCTATGTGATTGAATTATTAAAGATGGAATCATCATGCTGTAGCCAAAAGGGGGATGTTAAAAATGAATGACAGTCCTGCCTGAAATGAGTATATAACTATACATGCAGCCTTAATATTCTTCTAGCATTGCTTGGAGTTTTTGCATAAAATTTCTTGCAGCAGGAACTTTTGGTTGCTTGACAGATTCAAGCTGACAGTCTACAGGTGAAAAGCTTTCTGCCACATTACAAGTTTGAGTCATTCGGGACCATGGTGACAAGGACACATTATGTGTAGGCACTCACCTTATCGGGGCCAAGCTGCAAAAATCCTCCTAACAAATGGCTCCGGTGACTTAAGCAAGCTTGTGTCATGCTTAAGGATGTGCAGAATTTGATTCTATGCACAGGGCTCCCTTTCATGTTTGATTGCTCATTTTTTATTCAGCAAGAAAAGAGCCTGTCAGTTGTCAGCAAGGATAAGCTCTCCAGCGCTGTAATTCCGAGAGCAGCTGTTGATTTTACAAACTTGCAGCCAACCTCCTCTATTTATTCTGGGCTTGATACTTTGGAAGTGTTATTAAGAATTTAAACCCTAAACAGAGTATATTCAATTTCTTTCCTGAACATTCAGGTATTTATCTTACCTGTTTAAAGTCAAAGATTACCTTTTGTTTTTTTCCCCCAACAGAAAAGAATAGAGCAAAAGTAATGTAAAGCATGCCGGCAACATTGTGCATAGAGGAAAATCATCCGGGCCCAGCAAGAGACACCAGACAAAAAGATTTCCATCTGACTACAGTGCACATTAGGGCAATGCACCTCAAAACTTTTTTCTTAGTTTCTCAGCCTTCAGATGGAACCTAAAAATAGAGAATATCACTGAAAGACTCAGTGATTTGGTCTAAAGATTGCACCAATGTACTTGTGTTAGGACCTTTTTGATAACACAGCCACACTCTTAATTGTGGTGAAAAATGAGATAGTTTAATTTGCCTACCATCTTACATTTCCCAGAACTGTGATCATTGTGATAACCCTTGGAAACATGCTAGACCATCGCAAAAAAAAAAAAAAAAAAAAAAAAAAAAAAAAAAAAAAAAAAAAAAAAAAAAAAAAAAAAGAAAAAAAAAAGCTGAATTTTATGCCAAACACACATGACATCAATTTAAACATCCAAAAAGGTATATGGTCAAGACCCATCAGAGATGGGAATCTGGCTCTGTTTCTATCTTAGCAGTCCAGCGAAATCTTTAGGTTATGGCACGTGCTCGACTGTGTCATGCTATGTGCTTTTCCGACTCTTAAATCCTTAAAATACAAATTATAGTGGAAATTGCATTGGAAAATAAAATTATTTCAGTCCTCTATCTTCTGCAGAAAGTTATCTTGCATGGCACAGAACCAGTCCCCCATTGTGTAGGATTTGTGGGTTCCTCTTTGGAGATGTCCATCTTCAAACAATCCCTTAATCAGAATTAAGGGATTCCAGGTCACTCTCTTGGTGTTAGATGCTTAGTAGGTGCTCTGGATTTGGCTATGATTCACATTTCAAAGAACCCTTAAAATATTTTACTAATTTCATAAATATTTATATGGTATGCAGCAGGGAAGCAACAGTCCTGATTACAAGCTACTCACAGGAGGCATCTCTGCAATCCAACTGCTAAAAAAACAGATTGTTATAATTGTAATTGCTGCATACCTCCAGCTTAAGGAGAATTTTAGCACTTGTCACAGAATTATGGTGTCTTAGTCATCCTTGTATTGACAGAATGTTTGAAAAAAGTCACCTCCTTCAAATCAACCTAATATTAATTTGCTTGACTTATGGATGTTGCAGTGTTTGTTGATCAATATTTCAAACACTTTGCATCTGAATGTATATTTTAGGTAACTGTTTATACCAAGTATATTCTTTTCCTTATTTACTTCTTTGTTTTCAAAATTGAAATTATATTTATCATTCTATTATATTTGTTATTTTCTCCAAGAACATGGTGATTTTTGGATGAAGAAAAATCACAGTAATTGATGGCACCTGTCAAAGAAGCAACAGTAAAACAGTGAGCAGTCGTGTTTCCACTCCCATCACAGCAGTGGCAGTGACAGAGGATTTGGATGAAGAAAATCCCTCCAAGCCCCTCCTTGCTCCAGCAAGGCCAGAAGAAGACACTTTCTCCTGTGTTGCTCCACATTCTGCTCACAGATATCCAGGCTTGGCATCTTGAACAAAATAACTTCTGTGTAAAATATTTGCTATAGAACCAATACCAATCTGGAAGGAAATACCACTTCATTATTTTATCATAGACTTCTCATCTACCTTAAATAGAATAGTTTACATTATGACTGCTCTAAAGTTGGGATATATAAAATTATATATATTACTGAATATGTCCAACTCACAGCTTCAAGGAGATTTGGAGACACTCAAGACCTCTACTAGAGTTTATCAGAAGTTGGCACTGTTAAAATATGCTTTAGCTTTTGATCCACACTTAAGTGGTTAGATAGTTGGATAAGGTGATCACTGAGGTCCCTTCCAACTGAACTATTTTATTTTATTCTAAATTTTGGTTACTCTATTCATATGCTCCTAAAGGTGCATAGGGAGGAGGCATATTAGGCTTCCTAGTTCTACTTTCTGAAGCACTTACTTTTTATAAAACCAGAAGTACTAAAAAAAAGTTATTACAAATAAAAGTTAAAATACCACAATAAAAGTTATTACAATTATAATTTATGAAGTTAAAATACATGGTTTGATCTGCTCCCCCTGACAACTTGCTTCCTTTTGTACTCTTTGCAAAATTGTAATGTTGCCCTTTGCTCATCAATTTCAGAGAAAGGCATATAAAGTCATTTAGAAGTGTGCTGTGCATCTGTACCCAAAAGTAGATACTAACATGAGTACAACCATCACAGCTTGAGTCCTGGCTTATCAGCAAAATCACAGTGATTTTGTGGCACAATGATCTTTGCTTAAATAATACCTATTTGTCAAAAACAACAGAGAAAAATATTTCGTATTTGCTGAAGTGTCTCAAATTTAAAGAAATTGAAGCCTCCTTTTTTTTAAGCTATTTGGTCAAAATAAATACACAACAATCTGCAGTAATAAAAATGTTTTAATACTTTAAATTGTTCTAGATAACATATTACTTTAGATTTCTTTTTTTTTAGGATCCCCTTTCCTCCTTGTCATGGGTGTGATATATGACTAGAAAAGATAACTACCAGTCTGTTCAGCTGATATTCAGATGTAAAATAAAAGTCATGTCATTCTAAAACAGGGTCAAATTAATTCAGAGTCATAGTGAACAACTGTTCACTCTCATATGCACTATGTTTTTTATTATTTCCTCCTTTAGGCATCTTGTAAGTGAAGGACTGTTATTTCAATTCTATTGCTTTCAGAGGACTAAAGCTATTATTTTATTTTCTGTGTTTATCTTTATTTACTGTATGGCATTTCTTTCTGTTTTTAAAATTGGTATCACTGAAATTGTTAAACTGAACAGCTATGCTAAAAATACAAAAAATTGTGGGTAATATAGTGAAAAGTCTACATGGAATATGACTGAACAGAATGTATTTAAGAACTAAACCAACTTCATAATCAGTATGGAGGTACTTCTTCATTAGAGATGCCAAAACACTCAGTGGATGTCTGCAGCTGGCAGAAGTTACAAGTCAAGAAAAAAAATATAATCTAGTTTGTAGTTCTCAAAGGTTTTGTGCAGCATGGGGAAATGGGCAGACCTAGTACCTTAGTACTTCAAATGAGTGACTGTTCCCTCCTGTGAGCAAACACCTAGGCTTGCTATTTAAAGTTTTGCTTTTAGTTATGTCAGCAAGACATTATTTTAGCAAGAACTTTGAATTTAAAAACACAATACTTGTAGATAAAACAGCTGTTTAAGCTAAAGCTCAAGGCAAAAATATGTTGTGGGGTCTTTGTTTTTCCCATACAGAATCTTTGGGAAGCTGTTATACCTGGCCAAATATATGTATGTGTATATATATGCATATATATTAAATATATGTATTTTATATACATACATTTCTCTTTTTTTGTCAGTAATAAAATGTATCTTGAAGAAAAGAGACTATGGACATACCCATCTACTGCAGCCAAGGGATCTACAAGGATTCCTGGGATCCATAAAACAAGTTTGTGTGCACAGTGACTATTATCCAAGATTTCCAAGGTCCAGTAATTTCTATTGCCAGCAAGAAGACTTTCCAGATTTCCTTTCTCCTGTCCTCTGTCCCCTAAGCTCTGCAGGCAGGAACCCCCTCGCTCCCCTCCCTCCCTCCCTCCTGTCTCTTCCATCAGAAATGTCACTACCCCATCTGCTGCCCCTGGACTGACCCGTGCTGGCAGAACGAGGGAGCTGAAGTCATTCAGCACAATGTGCTACACAGACCCTTCCAAGGCAATTGCTAGCATTTCCCACCAAGAAAAAATGTTGTGCAGAAGGGATTGATGCTGCTATGCTTCTCTTCTGATGCCTGTAAGACAGATGAGGACACGTCTCCTGCATTATTAAATCCAACTCCTTCCTGCTGCAGGGACCATGTAGTTTATTTGTTCCATTTGAATGTGTGTGATTTGTGCCATCCAAGCTAAGTGGTGACCAAGGGAATTGCTTCCCTGGACACAAGAGATGCTACTGTAATACCTGAATTACGTGGAATTACCTTTGTGCATCTATCTCAAATGGTGTTACAATTTCAGCCAGCAAATGTATATGTTATTGTGGTCAGCAGGCCTTCACTCACTTGAAATTAAGAATACTTTATGGCTTTTATCAACTAAAACAGTAATAACACAGCTCAAAAAGTGTGCACTCTTATTGGAAACCACATTGTACAGGAACTGCTTCTTCTCATAATTACATATTTGGCAACAGAGGGTGAGGGGGTGAAGGAAAGCTATTTTCCCATCTGCATAAAATCCTGACAGCTCTTAAAAACAACAGTAATGAGGGAGAGAAAAAGAGGTATTTGTGAAGGCTTTAGATATTAGTTTCACATAAATACACCAAACACAAAATCTTCCTTGATTTACTTTTGTTTGCACGGGAGGAGGCTTTGCATAGTTCACTGGAACTCCTGGCAAAATACAAGGATCTCAGGGCTCTCACAGAACATTTTAAGAAATAAATTCTTAGTTGATGTTTTATTTCACAGTATTCACACCATTCCAAGTCTAGATAGAGGCAAAAAATGAAAAAGCAAAAAATAGATTAAAGTTTACTGAACCAATAAAGTGAAGAAAAGGGAAAAATTCAGATTAGACTTTACAGAGTCCAAGGTGCTCACTTCATCCTAAGTAAACTCCTTTTTGCTATGGAGCCCTGAATATGGGCTCAGAAAAGTTTGGAAAGGAAATAAGAGATAACTGTTTTCAGCTGTGGAATACAGAGGGAGGGAAGGAAGGAAGGAAGGAAGGAAGGAAGGAAGGAAAGCTTTTCAA